>CATIWQ010113220.1:0-12672 GCA_949673415.1 Euphorbia schlechtendalii | reverse complement strand
TTACTAGTAAACATTATGATTTGAGATGCATTTATGCAAACCATGCAGGGGCGGCGCTAGGATTGCCGCACATGTGTAGGCGAAATCTTTGCTATATTATTTTTGATCCTGTGATTGGAACGAGTGAAATATGTTTATTTTTGTGTGTATGTAAATTATAATGATTAAATTAATAACAATGATATAGTTTTTCATGAAATTCAAATGGATGGATGAAAAAATCAAAAAAGAATTAATTAATCTGGAAAAAGTTAATGGTTTTAGCAATACAATTAGTAATAGAAAAGTATTTTTTGATATAATTAATTTAATGTCACTCCACGTATAAAACTGTTTTACAAGTAATAAATAGGGTGTATGATTTTGATAAAAATAAAAGTTAAATATACTATAATCTTATAAATATGAATGAAGGAATTGAATTCTCATAAACCAGAAAAATAAAAAAGAATGGTAATTATTTGTTTTATTTTCTATTCTTCACCGCTTCATTTTCTTATTCCGTCGAAAGGTCCCTCTCTTCATCGGAATACTTCTAATTTAGCGAGGTTGGAGGGTTGGTGTCTTTATGAGCACACCCTCAACTCCATCTTGAAACTATATACAAAACTGATTGCCCCTTGCCTAACCAATGTTACTCGTATGGTCATATAGAAACATGAATGAAATATCATTTTTTTTGTTAAATAGATGAAAATATCATTAAATAAAACATAGCACTTTCATTGGTACTTATGTTTTTAAAATCATTTGATCAAACTTTTACACTACTAATCCAATAATTGTAAATCACAATGTATGTAACTTTGCTAAAAATAAAGTCATCAATAAAAATTCGTCATGGTTTAAAATAGCAAAATAAAAGCGATGTGTAACTTCTTTATATACAATTTGTACTTGAAAAATACAAAATAAAACAAAACATCTCCAACCAAGGATTCCATTAGTTCTGAGTTGGACTTGGAGCTGTGGCCTACATTGATGATAAATCCCCGTATATACATTGGGCTCTAATCAAGCCAAATCAGGCTGGCCCAATTAACCAAATCTCATGCTTGATGTCCATCTAAATTAATTTAAATCTGATAAAAAAATGTATCTTGTTTATTAAATATACATTTTATTATTAATTATCTAACTAAAATTGATTAATTAATTTAATCACATGATAATTAAAACAAAAATATCATTGTCAAATGCAATTTCGTACTGGCATATTTTACCTAAACAAAGTAAAAATATATATCTAGGTATTATTGTCTTACTGTTACAATATATATGGTAATGTTGATGAATATTGCAATAAGAATCTTACTATACACTTTAGTTCCAATATTGTATGATTTTGGGTCCCAGGCTATGAGAACGGTAAAGCTTAAAATATTCACTACCTTACTAAATGTTTATAAATTTTGAAAGTTTTAATCAAATTGAGTTAATTGAATATACCAAATGGCAAGAAATGAAAATTTTGTATTTGGTCACACAAACATGAATCCATATGGAAAGAAGTTTTAGAAATTGTAAATGGACTTGTTTGCAGGCTTGTCTCGACACAATCACGTATATATGCTTCTATGGTACAATTTTAGCACAAATCTTTTATTAAATCTGATCTGGACAATGAATTCGTTAAAACATAAAATTCCGTGTAAATTCATAAATTTGATCTGACCAACACATAATTATATATATAATTTAGTATTTATTTGATATTCAAACAAAATATTTGTTACAATTTTTGTTCATATTTTTTTAAAATTTATTTAGGCAATATATGCTTTTTAGTTATACACACAATTATTTTTATGTTTGTGTATATCTATAATAATTTGAAAATGAAAATAAAAATAAAGAGCAATCAGCTTTAATGGGTGAGTTTAGAATAAGTAAAAAATTTACTAAGATGCAGGCTTCAAATATGTATTTTTATGTAACTTGAAGTATATTCATGTTAAAATAATAATTTTATTTTTAATAGATACTTTATTTTTTAACAAAATGACTTAAAATTTATCTTTTGTTATAATGCTCAACCGGTACACGGTCTAACACCATATAAATATGTCGAGATTCATTTTAAAACATTTTAAAAATTAAAAAATAAAAATTGAAGTTTAAACAAAATCCAGTTTCAAGTCAGTTGGCCAGTTCTTATAGTCGCGCTAACAACAAGAGTGAGTTCATGTTTACCGCAAACCCCATGGCTCCCTCTTCATTCGTTTGATTCCGCCGCCGCCGGGAAAATCAGCGCAGCTGCCAACATTTGCAATTTACACTGATCGCACATGGGAGAGCAAACTCAACCCCAACAATTGCCTCAACCGCAACCCGAACCCCAATCCCAAATCGAAACGCAGGTTCATATTCTGCCCCCCAATGACCCCGCCGATTCTGCTTCTGCTATTTCATGTATTTCTCAGCAAATTACCTCTCCTCCGGCTAAAATCCCTCCTTCCCGTCCTCGTAAAGTCCGCAAACTCTTCCCCGACGATTCCGCCACCACCGCTGCCGACCCTAATTCATCTCAATTAGCATCCTCCCTCACCGAAACTTCTAAAACAACTGCTAAATCTGCCAAAACTAGAACTCCACAATCGCGAGCCTTAGTTGTTGCCACTCCGCGTATCATCGCTAGATCGCTTTCCTGCCTTGGCGAACTGGAGAATGCGATTCGTCATCTTCGCAACGCTGATCCGCTTCTCTCGTCCTTAATTGACCTCCATCCTGCTCCCACCTTTAATACTTTCCACACTCCGTTTCTTGCTCTGACTCGGAGCATTCTTTATCAGCAGCTAGCTTTTAAGGCCGGCACTTCAATCTACACTCGTTTTATTTCTCTGTGTAATGGGGAGGCCGGTGTTGTACCGGATACGGTTCTTGCTTTGACTCCTCAACAGCTCCGGCAAATTGGCGTCTCTGGCCGGAAAGCTAGTTATCTTCATGACCTTGCTAGGAAGTATCAAAATGGAATTTTGTCTGATTCTGCTATTGTAAATATGGATGATAGATCGCTTTTTACTATGCTTACTATGGTTAATGGGATTGGTTCTTGGTCTGTGCATATGTTTATGATTTTCTCGCTGCATAGACCAGATGTGTTGCCTATTAATGATCTTGGAGTGAGGAAAGGGGTGCAGTTGCTGTATAACTTGGAGGAGTTGCCCCGGCCATCTCAGATGGATCATTTGTGTGAAAAATGGAGGCCATACAGGTCAGTGGCGTCCTGGTATCTTTGGAGATTTGTTGAGACTAAGGGGTCTCCTTCAAGTGCTGTGGCTGTGGCAACCGGCATTAGTCTGACTCAGCAACAGCAGGAGGAACAACAGCAGCAACACCAGCTTCTTGACCCAATGAATAGCATTCTCAACCTTGGGTATGCATGATCTTCTCCTTTTGCGGTCTTTTTATTTGTTATAGGCTTTATGTGTCTGCTCTTTCATCCTGAATTTTATAATTGCTCTGAAAGTTTTGTGTTTTACTTGCTCTGATCATGCTGATGGTATGAATAGTTGTTTCTCTTGTATAGTTCTCCATCAGAACTTGACTATTTGACTCTTAGAGAAGTAGCAATCACGCCCCAAAGTTTTTTATTTGAACTGGATGATGGTCATTAGTTATTGGATGAACTTCTTCTGTTTTTGTTTTTGAATTTGGTCTTTCCTATGTTTGGCATCACTAGCTCCGTGCTTCTTGTAGATTCTTGTTCCATGTAATTAACATTAATTGTAACTCATCCAGGCACCAGCTATAAGATATTTGTAACAGTTAGCAAATGTGATCAAAGGTTCTTCCTACTGCATAAGTTTGAATTAGAAATAAAGGTCTAATACAGTAGATTGTAGATCTCTTAAAGATGAGTTGATTTTGATCTTCACCTCATCAAGTTTCACTAGATGAGAATATAGGTACATACATTTTTTGGTACATCTCATTGAATGTGCAATTACTTTTTTTTAGTGTGGAAAGAATGAAAAAAAATTGCCATTTTTCATGACTGATGTGGTAATTTCTACACACACACACACACACACACACATATATATATATGAAAAAAAAGAATTTGGAAGAGTGAAAGAAACAAACTCAGGTTTATGTTGATGTAAGAAAAGTTAATTTGGCTGTTGTATGCTCAGGGTTCTCAGCAAGAATCTAGTCCTAGGTTAGTTGACACTTGACAGGAAAATCTTATTTGTTTCCCTTTTTCTGTTTCTCTTGTTTATCCGGTTTGTTATACCGATGTACCATAGTCCCCACCATGTTTTTCTGATTGGATTTGTTCATAATTCTTTTATAGATTACTATGTCTCTCATAGTTGTTACAGGCCGCTGAGCGCAAGAGGGCTAGCCTTGCCCGAAGTCAAGAATATTTACAAAAAATATTTTTCTTACAAAGTGAAGTTAGATGCAATAACATAACAAAAAAGAACTAAGAGAATTGTTAGAGGTACCTATACTTGTAAAATTGACATATTACATTAAGAATATATAGTCTTGAATTATTCCAACCTTAAAAATGAATTGAATTACGAATATCTACACTCTATTTCTTTCATTAAAATTCTTAAAATAGATGGAAAATAAATTAAAGTAAGTTAAAACCATTAAAAAGAATTGTTGGAGGTATATATATATGTCAATTTTACATGTTGTATTAAGATTATCTATACTTGAGTTGATTTAGCCTTAATAAGAGTTGAATTAGGAATATCTAGCCTTATATTATTATTTAAAACTCTTAAAAATGTATGTAAAAAACATAATTATGCAAAATTAAACCCCTTAGGATAGAATTGTCAGTGAGGCGAGCCTAGGCGCACCTGTGAGGCGCTCAAAGGTGCACTTGAGGCGCGCCTGTTGGACACCACCCCGCCTGTGATTGCTGAGGCGCGCCCGAGGCACGCCTTTAACAACTATGGTGCCAATTCAATTTTTATGTCCAAAATGATGATATGTGAAGTTTCTTACGTGCATGTGAAGTTGTGAAATGTTAGTGCAACTTTTTTTCATTTGTGAAAAGGAAAGATTTTCTCTTATGCCGAGAACATGTCTCTTCTTTTAGCATAGAACTATATTCAGCTGTGAATTAGTGATGCAATTGAGGTATTAGAAACAGTATCACTTTAATACTGTTAATGAAGCAATTTGATATTTGCTTCTATGCAATGGATTATCACACATTTTTGTGCCTTTTCTTATGTTTAGAAAAAAAATGCAGTTGCTATTTCAGTTTGATGAATAACTGACTGATTTACAATCAATAAGCTGTTGACTTTTTTGCTCGTAAATGAATTTTCTTTTGATCTAATATGCAGGGAAAATGGGCATGTCTCTGGGAAAGTTTTGGTCTACAGAAACCCTGGGTTGCATTTTGGTGATATACATGTTCTGAAGGCTAGATATGTAAAAGAACTAGAAGATTTTGTTGGAAATGCCAAGTATGCCATATTCTTTCCTTGTAAGGGGCCTCGATCTTTGGCAGATGAGATAGGAGGGGGCGATTTTGATGGTGACATGTACTTTGTGTCTAGAAATCCCCAGGTTTGTGAATATTTGGGGTTTCTGTTATTTCAGTGAAGTTGCTTTTATTTTAGTGAAGTTGCTTTTATTTTCTCGTTGTTATTGAGTTTTTGCATCCTGCAGTCTTATTGTCGTCGAAATATTGAATCTTGAGTATGGATTGTTGGCACTATAATATATACGCTTTCAGATGGACATAATTCGTATTTTTTGTTTCCTTGATCAATTCCAAAATTATTCATAACATGTTATGTTGTATACCATGATAGAAAGAGACTATGAAAGAGTATAAAGGTCTTGACCTTAAATCAACGAAAAGATGACCAAGCTGAAATTAGAGCTTAATGGAAGGGATCCTCAGTTAAATTAGGACAAAGCAACTACTTTCGAGATGACTTTGCCAAGTTGCCACCTGATGTGTGATAGATATACTTTGAATCCTTTTGTGTATCAGTCTGAAATTAGCCCCATAACACAATGAATGATTATTGCTTAGTGATGTTTGACTCTGGTGAAACTAGAGTTCCATGGTTTCTAATTTAGCAATATTTTTATTAAACTATGATTTGAAACTAAGGTTGAGTGCTTTGAGAACCAAAGTTTAGAATTAAACTGATGCGAGTCCTAGAAAGAAATTTCTTGAAAACCCATGACAACTAGAAGAACGTCCAAATGCAGGTTTTATCTCACTAATTCTTTACTCGAAAGGCTCAACTTGTGAGGAAATATAACTTTTTTTCTATTGAAGAATTAGCTTGAATATTTATAGCTGTAGAGTTCTGTCATTTTTGTTCACATTGTACAATTCTGAAATAACTATCTGTTTCTTGATTTTCCTCTTTATTCAGTTGTTGGAGAACTTCAAACTGAGTGAACCTTGGGTGGATTCTTTTGAAAGCCCTAAGGTGCTGACCAAACAGCCTAGTGAATTATCAAATGAGGAGCTTGAGGATGAACTATTCAAGCTTTTTCTGGATAATAGGTTCAACCCAAGGTATATAATTCAATCGCACACATATCGATGTTGCTTCCATATAGCTGTACAACTTTTCTTCGCATTTCTCATCATTTCAATAGATAATCTGTCTTCCAAAACCATGTTGAAAGGGTATTTGTGGTTTTAGCATGACAACTTTATGAAACTTTTGAATCATAATATAATATATTAGTTACTCTTTGAAAATGTTATCCATTAATGATCATAATTATATTTGAAACTATATATTATTGATGAAAGATAGAACCCAACCAGTAGTGATTTCCATTCTCATTAATAGTGTGTTTGGAAACTTTCTTATTTAAAGAAAAAGAATTCAATTCAATTCACATCATACATACACAATTGATGAATGTTATGCACAAAATGAATTGAATTGAATATCTTTGCTTAAAAAAAAATGTTTCCAAACATACCCCAAGAGTTTCTTTGCATATGCTTTCCTGGAGAATGAGTCCAAAATGATACAATTGCTTTTTGCTGCTCTTAGTTACACTGTTGGCATAGCAGCAGATAGTTGGCAGGCGATAATGGATCGGCTTTTAACTTTGAGAAACAATACAAATGATGAGATAGATGTCATGAAGAGGAACATGCTGCAGTTGATTGACATATATTATGCTGCTCTTGATGCACCAAAGAGAGTTGGAGGAAAGGTAAGTTTTTACACCACCTTTTATATTTTAGCTGTACTTGAAAGTTGAGATAGGTTCTGAACTTAATTAATTCATGGAGTTTTATAGAGCTTTTTTCTTTGCGACTTGTGAGATAAGTATTACTGTAATTAGACATGTAGTAGTAGTCTTAAATATTGGAAATCAGAAGATAAATTTTGTTTGTGCCTTTTTTATGCATCAAGAGAGATTTAATCAACTAACTTGTTTGGAGTAACATTTGTTGATGTGTTGGGTATTCTTCATGTTCGAAACAGATTCTGCTTCCAGAAGATTTAATAGCCGGGACATTTCCCCATTACATGGAGAAAGGTTCTTCTTACAAGTCAACTTCTATTCTAGGGCTTATTTATGACAAAGTGATATCTTTTGCAGAATCTAATCAAGAAAAAGTTGGTAAGAGTTTTCTCACTCGCAAAATGATTTATACACAATAATTTTTTATTAAATGAAGGTGTCAATAACTTTATATAATATGCAGAGGTTCGGAAACTGTCTTGTTTCACTGACAAAGCTAGCAACACAGCCTTCACGAAATGGAAACAACTCTATGAGCAATACAAACAAGAGATGACCAGTGCTTGTCAATCAACGAATAAAGACAACAAAAACATGGCAGCAAAAGACGTCGTTAAAAAATACCAAGAGGTGATAGTTTTACTAGAACTCTGGAGTTTTTTTTTCATCCTCGGCTAACTGTTTATAAATACGGCGATGTAGATATTGTACGAGGCACCAGATTTCAAGGAGAGCAAAAGGAGTGCAACCGACATTTATGACGAGGCACTTGCAATATACGATGTTTGCTATGATTATGCCATGGGCAAATGTGTTGGAAGATGCAGTTTTGCATGGAGAGTAGCAGGCGAAGCGCTCTGTAAGTACTACATTACGAGTCAAAACAATCATCTTATAACTTGTTCTGCTATTGCATTGAAGGAGATATTTAGTTGAACCAAAAAAATGACTGTATGCTATGCGTTGTGTTAATAATGTGATGTCTCTTGCAGGGTAAGGCTAAATTAAGGGCAGTCGTGTATGTATAAATGCTAATATAGTGTCACTAGGAATATGATGTATAATGTATTATATAGGGTGGGCTTTTGTATGTTGTATTAGTCTCTTTGTTTTTGTTAGCTGTATATTACCGTTAACCTTGCTCATTCCAAGCTCGAAGTACCATGCTCGAAGTACCATTTGTACAAACAAAAATCATGTTTCGCTACATAATTGCTTCTTCATATAGATGGATATAGTTTCTACGAGGCAAGTACCTAGAAATACCTTTTGTGCAACAACCCCTCCTATCTGATAGAAAAGGACCCCATAATCCTGAGTCGATGTTACAAGGGCTCGCTAATCCCAAGTTTGTCTATGAAGAGCAGATCAAATTAGATTAATTAGGTCTATAAAATCTTCGTTATTGATCCTCTTTACTCCTGTGTATTTCTTTCCTAAATTAGAGCAGTGCATCGTGAATAAATATGTAATCTGTCCTCTTATTCAATATGAAGAATTCAGTTCAATACAAACTACAGTTTTTAACTATAGATGGCCTATTATCATGTAATATTCTTATTCCGGTCATACCCTTATTGATCTATACAACTTGTAAGGAAAAATATGAATCATCATATTAATTGCATAATTCGATCAAATGTTAAATTGATGAATTATACATTAGTTTATAGTTTTATTATTACGCATAAATTAGTTGAAAAGTCATGTATTTAAACAAGAGTCCATTGGCACTTGTTACCAAAGAAAAGTCAAATGGATCTTCGCAGAGTCTGTCGAAATTTCTTTCACTGTTGACATGTGATGAAAATTGAAAAGGACATGGAAGGGAACAAAAGAACCGGGACTACACATTTTATCCTGCTATAAGTTACCTATGACTGTATAACCTAACTCTACTATTTTTTTTTTCAGAGGACAATTTTTTCGCGCCAAAAAAAGTGATTTATTAAGCTGGAAAAATTCAACTTATATACTACCAACAGAAAATCAAACAAGAACGCTAATTTAATATTCTTGCTTTCAGCAAAGAATAACAAAGAAGAGCAACCTGTAATGCTTTGACCGAACATTCACATTTGATACTGAGTAACACATTTGAGAGTCAAATAAATTGTTCGGCAAGCTCAAGTTTGGGATTTGTTGTATAAACTCAAATCAGCATGAGTATCTTTGTATCGCTGACTCAGATAAGTCTCGCATTTTATCGGAGAAAACCTGTGGCATAAAGAAGACACTAGTAAGAAATCCGACATAAAATAAAACTAAAATGCATGTATTCATGAATCGCTTTTTGCCTATGAAATGTTATATGAGCTCCAAAAATCTGAAGCAGTGTCATTTGCAGACCCGTTCCTAACATTTTGAAAACCCGTTCCTATCAGTAAACAGGTTTTCATTTTATGAAAATTATGATAAAAGATTAACATTTTGAAAATGTTAAAAACTGAATTTACTGCAGTTTATGGATTCAACTTACTTGGCAGGATTGGTTTCTGATTTGCAAGTCGGCAAACATTCAACTAGACAATCGTGACTAGGTTCGATAAAATATGCTATCTGTACCATAAAAAAAGTGACAAAATATATAAAATGCCTCTAATATCTTATTTATTAGACAATTGCAAATACACAAAGCTATAAAACTAACATCTAAAAATAGATCAGTAAAATAAAGGGCCCTTACAGAATATCTCTCTCGCCCGTTCCCCAATACTCTATGAAGTGTAGACCTGTACATAATATAACAAAAAAAAAAGGGTTATAGTTACAAGAGAAGATAATGTTAATTTCCACATAATGTGGAAAGATGCTTATTATGAAAGTAAGAAATTATTCAATTTGTAGCCTTGCTCAAGTGTTTTCAATTTTGTTAACAGGCTTCGTTAGAAAAACCAAATGTGTCCTCCCAAGTACCATCTTGCATAATTCAATCTTAATACATATGCACATACATAGAGAAAGGGAGAGAAATAAGAACCTGAATATACAGTTGCTCCATCGTTCCAGCATGTCACCTAGATTCACTATAAATGCCCTATCCGAAATGATCCAACAAAAAATGACTAAGAATCATAAAAGCTTTCTACTGTACCATTCAAGCAGCTAGAGTTTGTTTGCATAGAGTTGTCTATAGAACAGAGAATACAACTAATGAACAGTTTGGCGTGATGCTAAGATATATTTCTGTAATGTTATTCCTGTCCTTTCCCTATCCTAAAAAGATTACAGGTTTTCTAATCAAATCATCGAAGTTATGCAGTGCCACTTTAGAAATATATGCAATTTAATATTAGCTAAATGTATTCCTTCTGGAACGGATCTAGTTATGATTTGAAAAGAAACATTTAGAACTCTGGAAGTCGTACCATTTGAATATATCTGCAACATTGGCATGTAATTAACCAGATGTTCCTCCAAATATAGAGGGATAAGTGAAAGAATAGTTTAAATCATTCAACTTGAAAACATACACATAAGCCACATTGTTACTGCCTTTCTAAGCTATTTAATACAGATATCGAATCTTTAATGATCTGAATTAGTATATGAAGCCTCACCCTTTTAAAGGTGCTATATATTCCCATACTTGGGGCTGCGCATCCTTATCTCTGCATATCTGCAAGAAAATTACAACAGATAAACCTGACAACATTGTGTTTGAAGTAACCAGAACAATATCTTGATAAGACTATGCTAATTTTCTTACCTGGAGGCCAGACACATCGTCTGTGGCTAAAAGAGTAATTAAACCATAGTCGGAATGAGCTCCAGCTCCAAATATACCATTCGAGGGATCAGAAATCTGAGCTGAACGAAGTTTTAAAAAAAAGATGTCACAAATACCAATATGTTGTTTTTATTGCTTAGAAAATTCACAAAGGTCAAAACTTCTACTGAATAACCGAACCTCCATAGTGTAACAAGCGAAGGACTGCAATTGGCTGGCCTAACATTTCTGGCTTGTCAAAAAAATCGGCCTCCAGATCAAGCGCAAGCGCGATAATCGTCGCAACCTTTCTTCCCACTTCTCTGCATGAGGTATAATTTTGCAACATCAAAAGCAGTTTTACATAGACACTTAAATATCCATTGTTATCCACAGTAAGAAGCTTACAATGCCTCTTGATGAAACCTCTCCATTGTTTGCCTCCAACTAGGCAAAAGATCTAAAGACAACATAACAACAGAAGAAATATACATGTCACAAGAAAGGCAAATACTAGCAATTGAAAAATCAAAGACATAAATATCCCTAATTAAGCTAAGCTTCTTTCAATTACCATCAGCTGGCCAAACATTAGGTCCATAAAACGGCTTCTCCTCTGTGGCATCATCTTCAGAAACTTCAACTCCTATGTAAAATCCTTCCTTGTAATCTCCTGCTACCATATAACACGAAAAACAATACGAATTTAAATCAACTTCTGCGTTTAATTTCGATTCTATTTTGTTGCAAACTGCAATCAACATGAAAATTACAAGTAGAAAAAATAATGGAAAAACAGAATAGAGTTCGATTTGGATGAAACTAACCAACAACTTGATGATCAGGATCCAAAATTTCGTCGAGCATAGGAGTATATCCTCGATGCTTATCATTCCTCAGAACCTTCATTTTCTCGACTAATGGCAGCTCGAAAAGCTTTTTACTCGCAGAAAAAACCTCGTCCATGAATTCTTGGCTGATTCCGTGATTGATTACATAGAAAAATCCAGAATCCAAACATGCCTGGCAAAAATTGCGTAAAAATTACACAAACAAATCTAAATCGATTAGGTTAGCAAAAAAATTACGTGAATAAAGAGGAAATGAAACCTGCTTGAGCAAGGAAACAGATTGAGAGACATCGGAGGAGGAGAGATCAATACAGTTGAGAAGTGAGAAGTCCTGAAAAGAGCTGGGATTTTGCTGAGACTCCATTATTGTTGCAGTTGGTATAGCAGTTAGAATTTCGAGGACCTTCGGTTATTTCTTATCAAGGAATGAGTAAAGATGATACGACGTCGTTTTGTCACCGTTGTTGGTTACGCACGTGTTTCTCTGAAAATATATGATACACGTTGGAATAGTTGTGGTGCTGATTTAAAACAAGAAATCACCCATTTTGTAGGCAAATTGGGCCAGCTCCAGCATTTCATCCAAGCCCAATATGGTTGCAAGTGTATGTAGTTGCAGCGTTGAAAGAAACTATTAGCTAACTCTTAATAACTGCTTTCTAAGATAAACTTCTCTTTCGAGTTTTTTATGACATCAACTTTTAGATATCGAAAGAACAGCTTTCCCGACGTTAGGTTTTGTTCTCTTCAACATCTGAAACTTGAACTGAACTTAATGAACCTGAACTTAATTGAACTTAATAATAAATATATTAATTATTAAAATAATAGTAAAACCCATTAAATATAAAAATAAATAAATTGTTAATAATCATTACAAATAATATTATTAATAACTACCTA
>CATIWQ010113217.1:0-19293 GCA_949673415.1 Euphorbia schlechtendalii | reverse complement strand
TTAAAGAATCAACTGCTTTTGGAATCTCTTCTGGAGTTCCAATGATATTTAAGTCATCAACATATATTGAGATGATAATAAAATTGGATCCCGATCTTTTTATAAAAACACAAGGACAAATTGGATCATTTTTATAACCATCTTTCAGTAAACATTCACTTAGTCGATTATACCACATGCGACCAGATTGTTTTAATCCATACAATAATCTTTGCAACTTAATTGAGTAAAGTTCTCGTTTGTCGCATTTTTCTGGCAATTTTAATCCTTCAGGGATTTTTATATAAATATCATTATCAAGTGAATCATAAAGATAAGCTGTAACAACATTCATTAAATGCATTTATAAATTTTCTTGCACTGCCAAACCAATAAGATATCTAAAAGTTATTTCATCCACCACATATGTTTCTTCATAATCAATCCCAGGTCTTTGGGAAAAACCTTGTGCAACCAATCTAGTCTTATATCTTACTATTTCATTTTTCTCATTTCTTTTTCTTACAAAAACCAATTATAACCAACAGGTTTTACATCTTGTGGTGTTCCAACTACAGGTTCAAACACATTTCGTTTTTCAAGAGAATTCAACTCTGCTTGAATTGCTTCTTTCTATTTTTGCCAATCACTTCTATTTTGACATTCTTGAATAGATTGTGGTTCATGATCTATATTCTCATTTTCAATATCTACTGCCACATTATAGGCAAAAATATGGTCTACAATCGTTTTATCTCTATTCCATCTTTTCTCATTATAATTTATTTGAATCTCTTCATTTTCAACAACTTCAGGTGTTTGTACTTCAGATGCTTGCACTTCTTCCAGAAGTGTATCAACATTTATATCCTCAACAAGAGTATCTTCATTATTAATAAATCTCATTTTTCTAGGATTTTTATTCTTTGAACCAATAGGTCGTCCACGCTTCAAGCGTGTCAGAGTATTATTAGCAGGTTGTTCTTCAGGAACTTCAATACGAATTGGCCCATTTACTACCGGTATATGCGATTTCGTTACTCGTTTAGGATTAGCAAGTGCATCAGGTAACTGATTTGCTAAATTTTGAAGATGAATTATTCTTTAAACTTCAAGTTTAGAATCATTTGATTTAAGATCCATATAAGAAAGTGATGGAACACTCCATATTAATTTCTTTTCCAAAATTATATTTCTATTCTCTCCCCCTAATTTTGGGAAAGTGCTTTCATCAAAATGACAATCTGCAAAGCATGTAGTAAACATATTTCCAGTTAGTGGCTCGAGATATTTAATTATTGAAGGAGATTCATAGCCAACATAAATTGATAATCTCCTTTGAGGACCCATTTTAGTCCTCTGTGGTGGAGCAATTAGTACATATACCGCATAGCTAAAAACTCTAAGATGAGAAATATCAAGCTCGTGGCCAGAAGTTAATTGTAATGGAGAATAATCATGGTAACTTACTATCTTAATTTTATAAGATTTGCTACATGCAATATTGCATAATCCCATATTGTACTAGGGAGATTTGTTCGCATAATTAATGGTTGTACAATTAATTGCAAATGCTTAATAAATGATCATGTTAGACCATTTTGTGTATGAACATGTGCTACAAGATGTTCAACTTTTATCCCAATTGACATACAATAATCATTGAATGTCTTAGATGTAAATTCTCCAGCATTATCAAGACAAATTGTCTTAATGGGATAATCTGGAAATTGTGCTCGTAGTCTTATAATTTGGCAAGTAATCTTGCAAAAGCCATATTTCTTGATGATAATAAACATACATCAGACCATCTTGTTGAAGCATCAATTAAAACCATAAAATATTGAAATGGTCCACATGGTGGTTGAATCGGTCCACATATATCGTATTGTATGCTTTCTAGAAATGCTGACAATTCAATTTCGATCTTAACTTTAGAAGGTTTTATTATTAATTTCCCTTGTGAACAAGCAGCCTAGAAAAATTTATTATGTTGAATAAACTTATATTTTTTCAACGGATGCCCATGTGCATTTTCAACAATTTTTCTCATCATTATCGAACCAGGATGACCTAGTCGTTCATGCTAAATTTTATATGTATCCGAATCTATAAACTTCTGGTTTATAGTCAAATTTACCTCAATCGTATTAATATACGTGTAGTACAAACCAGATGAAAGAATATAAATTTTTTCAAGTATACATTTCTTACTTGAAATAATTTTTGTAATATGAAGACATTCTTTGTTGTCTTCCTTCTCAGTTTCAATATGATATCCATTTCTGCGAATATCTTTAAAACTTAATAAATTTCGATGAGAGTTTGGGGAAAATAATGCATCATTTATAATAAGTTTTGTTTCCCTTTGTAACATAATATTAGCTCTTCCGGAGCCTTCAACCATTTTTGTTTTACTTGATATTGTGGTAATAATTGTTTCACCCACTTTTAGAGTGGAAAAATATTTCACCTCTTTAAGAATAGTATGGGTAGTGGCACTATCCACAATACATAAATTTGTTTCATTTGCCTTGATGTTATATAATACCGGGAAAGAATTTATTTTCTTCATTAAAGAAACAAAGACAAGTTATTATTTATTCATAAAATAAAAATTATATTAAACATATTAATAAGCAATACATATTTCAAATGCATAAAGTAAATAAATTATTATTATTCATATTTTTGTTTTCCACTAGTGCTGGGTAACAGAAAACCTTCCAATTCAATATTTGTCATCTTAATTGGGTTATTATTGTCCAGTATTAAATTAGTCTCTAGTTCAGCACTTTTCTTAAGATCAGCCTGGTACAAGGCCACTAGATATTTAGCAGTTCTACAAGTTCGTGACCAATGACCAATCATACCGTATTTATAGCATTTATTCTCATTACTTTGATTGTTACACTTCTGGTGGGAATTATTATTATCATATCCTCTACCACGACCACGATCACGACCATGACCTCTACCTCGACCACGACCATTTCTGTGACCGCGTCCATTATGATTGTAATTATTACTATGAATCATTGCATTTGCTTCCTGCAGTGGATATGTTCCTATGGGTCGTAGTTCATGATTTTTAAATACCAATTGACTTCTTTACTCAACTAAAATGAGAGCAGCAATTAATTCACTGTACTTCTTATAGCCTTGCATTCTATATTGTTCCTACAAGACAACATTATTTGGATGGAAAGTGGAAAATGTCTTTTCTAGTAATTCATCGTCAGATTTTGGCTCTCCACATAATTTCAAAATTGAAGTAATTCTAAAAAGTTCAGAATTATAGTTATAGATTTTTTATCTTGTAATTGTAAGTTATTCCATTCATATCGAGTTCGTGGTAGAGATACTTTCGTTAAGTGATCATACCTATCTTTCAGTTGTTTCCACAGATCTGCAAAATCTTCAACAATTAGGTATTCTGCCTAAAGTCCTTCATCAAGGTGACGTCGGAGAAGAACTAGGGCCAATGCTTTATGTTGTGTTGAGGCATTATTATTTTCAATGATACATCTATCAAGACCCAGTGATTTTAAATGTATTTTTACATCAACCACCCAAGTTAAGTAGTTTTTCCCGGATACATCAAGAGGAGCAAAATCAAGATTTTTCAAATGAGGCATATTTGAAAATAAAATCACACCTTACTTTAGGAATATTTGATTAGATTTTTTATAGAGCTAGGTCATGCTGATAACATGTTGGAAATAAAGTATAACTGCAAGAATATTATAGCTATAAGATGAGAAGCATAGAGAGAATATGAAAGAGATTTTATTTCTTATCTCCGAGGTGTATTGAATAAGAAAAATTGAATCCTATTTATAGGAAAACTCAATGGTACAAACAGTAAATAATAAGGAAACATAATACATCAAATATTAATGATGTAGGCCTTGCATCATAATGTTGCATAGTAACTGCATATTAGCCGCATAGTGTTTGGCGGCTACCAACGCATCAACTTTTCAACACTCTCCATCTTTATTATACTCTATTATTCTATGTTTTTATGTAATCTATATTCTTGTTGATTCATATTATTTATAACATGTTATAGGCATGAGTTCGCTCTATGGTTAATATCAACAAGAATTCTCTATGGTTAATATCAACAAGAATAGCATCCGGTTGATATGGTGATTATAATATTGTGGCGATGGATATTATGAAGATTCATGGAATTTGATCGACGGGGAAGTTTTTCTTCTCTATTTTCAATTTTTATAATTATTGTTAATATTTTATAAATGATTTAATTTTTACATATTCTTTTGGATAATTGTATTGACAAAATTGATGCAAATGAGGAATGATGTTTATTTCTACAAAAGTTAAAGAACTCCCCATTTTGACTCGGTAAAACATTTGGTGATGTATATTATTAATTTTTTTTTATGTAATTTCATTTTATTAAATTTAATTTGTAAATGATGTTGTAATTGTCAAATGTTTATTGTAATAGTTGACTATTGAAGATCCTTGTGAGCATGGGATTTTAAACCCGACTCGCAAGTTCAATGATGAAGCAGTAATTTTTCCCTTGTTAGATTTTCACATTTTGCAGGGTCTCGAAATTGTCCGGAAATCATCTGCCTTGTTTCTTTTGGGTCTCTTTTCCCTTAAAAAGCCCAAATAATGAAGAAAAGCCCGCCTGTATTCAATATCGTTAACGATATTGGTTATATCATTAACGATGTTGTGATATCGTTAACGATATTGATGATATCGTTAACAATATCACTAATATCGTTAACGATGTTGAATTGACAACAGAACCAGAATTGCACTTTGTGGACTTTTTCAACAAAAAATTCAAAATTTTACAACTTTGTTGGATTTCATCATTGAAAAATGACAGCCACATCCCACTAAGGACTTTGGATCCCCAACATTTGCATAGTGATGAGGATTTTTGTTAAAAAAAATGAGAAAAAGTAAAGGAAAACTTTGACCTGTCTTTTTGGGATTGAAGGGAGCCCATAAGAATGGGGGCTAATTTTTAGTTACAAAGGGACGGCAGTAGCAAGGGGGGAGCTCAGATTTTTCCAGCAAGAAGAAGAAGGAACCAAAGCAAAAAATCAAAGAGAGCTCTCACCAAACAAAACCCGAAAACTCAGAATTTTTAATCTTTCAAGTGTTTTCAAGCCTCAATCTAAGGGAAGAAGGAATCCTACCTCCTCTCTTCCTTTCCTTACAAGCCAAATCTAGGAAGCCTAGCCTTCCCACAAAGAGAAGATCTTTACTTTCCATTTTCGCCAAAAAAAATGTAAAACCGAGCCAAAGAAATGAGGAGGACTTTCCAGGTAATTTCGTGGACCAAGCAAAGTGGATTCATGGCTATGGTGTTAGCCTTTGAGTTCCTAGAGTTTATGCTTATGTTTATATGCTTTTCTTTTTGAAGTTTCATTTTCTTTTCGGTTAATTTCAGATATTTCCTGTTTCTGCGCACCATTCTGTTTTCTACAATTTTCAGTATGATTTAAAATATTTTTGAGTGTTTTGATTACATAAAAATATTCTAAACGTCCTGAGCTTTCCGAAATGATAAAGATCATCCAAATCGGTTAAGTATAGAAAAAGTTATGATCATTTGAAGTTTGGATTATCGTTTTTGCTATTTTCTGCTATTTTTACATGTTTACTACAAGTCTGGAAACTCGATATTGTTAATGATATCATTTGATACCATTAAAAATATATGCTATTAACAATATTGCCCTGCCAAAATGCAGTTTTGCTTTGTTTTGCTCCATTTCGAATCGTTTGAGTCCAGAATGACCCGCTGAGATCATCCTGAGTTTGGAAATACATCATTGAGGTAACAAACCTTTGATTTGTAATTATTTAGGATTTATATATGATTTATTAATGTATTAATATTTTAATTAAATTTTGGAGTAGCAACGGAAGTGCTTCGGACCATTCATGTCGATATCGCCCTTTATAGGGAAGTCGATAATGATATGAATGACATCGTTACCGTTGTTAACCCAAACAATGATTATATTATGCATGTTTGGCATAGACTTATCTTTCTAAATATTGTTTTAGGTCACCCCACGAAGGGAATAAAATGTGTTCCTGGATAACAATCCTCACCACATTGTTATGCGGTCATTTTCACTAATAAAATCGACCAACATACGTGTAAATAAAAATGAACAATTTTCATGAAACATGAACTCCGAAATCTCCATTGTTTTTACCTCGACCACACGGGTCTTAGCAAAATCCAAATCGAACATACATGGTACACTTGGTACATATGTGTAAATATTGCGCCTTATCTCATGCTAACCTTTGTGGATGCATGATAGATGTATGTTAGGATTTAATTTCCTTCGGGTATTGTTTTCAATTTTGAAATTCAATGTAATATTTATTAGATATCGATGTATTCAAGGAGATTGTATCCCTTAGATTTTGATGTACTTAGGCGATTTGTAAAACCCCAAGCCCAATGATGTAATTAATACCCCGTAGAATAGGTGCATTTAATTTTCTACGTGTTTACTTTCCACAATTGACTTACTGTTTTATGTATGCACGATAAACATAAACTGAAAACATGTAGTTTAGTTCGAATATTATAAACGTGGTTTCTCTCGTAATGTAATTTAACTCAAATGACGATGAAATAGATAACTCATCCCGGACCCAAATCTCTGAACTATGGTATCGCTTAGGCTTAACGGATCTAGGCTGTACCGAAATTTCCCGGAAGAGCTGATTCGGGTGGCGACTCTAAGTACCATAGGCTAGAGATCCTGATCTCGAGTCTTTTGAATTTGCAACGCATTTTAAAACAAACCACGGTTTCCTCCGAGGAAACCTCTTTTCCAACGTGCTTTTCCAATATCATAACTTTTCGAAGACCCCACGCCCCATCTCACGGTGCCGGCACCTCACGGTTACCGCGCAGGTCGAACGTCATCTGCTCACAGTGGTGACTCCGCGGGGATATCTTTTTCAAAAACTTAAAAGTTTAAAAGATTTTTGGATGAGTATTGAAAAGTCATCAAATGAGTTAACCCACATTTAAAATATCGAACAAAGCATATGCATTAGACGGATTAGCCATTAAGGTTAGGATGCCCTATTTTACCGTGAAGCTTGCGAAAGTATACTTCGTGACCCCCTGGTGATTGAAGGAACTTAGCGAGTGGATCACTTGTTGCCATACCGCATGGACTCTCTTGAAAAAGGGGGAAAAGTGTATCATAGTGCAACAAGAACCTTCTACATCAACAAACCATTGACCAAACTCATATAAGGAAACCGTAGACACTTTCCCTAGGTTTACCAAAATAAATGCATCTTTTTGTGTAGGTTTGCTCCTTAATACTTCACGGTATTAAGATGATCCAAACCTAGATTTAGGAGCCTAACCCTTATACGCGAGAGACATAAGGTTGGAAGTGATACGTTGTGTGCTACGTGATATGTGTTCATCACATTACCATGTTTATTTCACATCAAACTTCATGCTAACCCACGATTTGTTATGCAAACAAAAATTATACACACACTTGTCATTACCAAACCTAGATTTAGAGAGACGCGATGAGATAGCGTCACCTAAGATTAGGATCACCCCCGATTGTGCTATCACACTCAGATCTCTTAGAATTACAAATTTCCAAACCTTAGGGTATAACAAATTGTTTTACCCAAATTTGAGCCTAGATTTAGAGACGCGATGAGACAGCGTCACCTAGGGTTAGGGTCACCCATAATGCTTGCTAAGCACTCAAAACCTTTGTCCTCTTAGAATCATGGACTTCTAAGCATGGGGTATAAAACTTTGTTCTACCCGAATTTGAACCTAGAAGTAGGAGACATGACATGACAGCATCACCTAGGATAGGATCACCCTTGGCCATAGCTGTGCCTGCTTGGCACTCGAACCTTCGCCCATTTAGAGTCATAGGGTATGGACACATTATTCTACCCGAAATTACACTCACCGAGAGCAACCCATGGCGGTTAACTCTCAAAGCCAAAAATGTGTTATCACTTGGATAATACATGATCGTTATCACTTTTGGTTCATTTATTTCAAACTGGATGGGAAAACTTACCACCTTTTTACCAAAATGTCATTCTTTTTACTCATTGCCGCCTGGGCAATACAGTAAACCTTACTTATGGATGGTTTGTTTCAACTGGATTGGCAAACATACCACTTGTTAATACACGACCCCTTGGTCATTTTCTAGGTTAGTTTGTTTCAACTGGATTGGCAAACAGACTCTTGCGCTCTTAGGATGCAACCCCCTGAAATGACTTTGGAATGCTCATTACTACTTGAGTAATAGGCAAACCTCGCTAGTTTGTTTCAAAAGGATTGGTAAACCACACTTACCTTTGGCAATCAACTTCATACTCATCATAAGCATACTAACCTTTGTATTGCAGCCATTTTATGAGCATTACATGCACTAGTCTATAGTCAGTCAATCACACATCCCACTTCTGATGATAATGGTTGTGTTTGCTTCAGTTAAGTCTTGGAGGAGGTCAGCTCGTCGACTCGTCTGAATCTCTCCCATCATGGCTCACCAAGTAGATTCATTCATTGAGGGCCTCCCACATACAGATTCGAGCAAGGAATCGGGTTCAGAATCAGGTTCGGGTTCTAGTTCAGGGCGAAGATCAGCGTTCAGTTTGAGATAGACCCTTGAAATGGTAGAGCAACAAAACATGTTAGGGGGAACTAATCAATATGATCAAGACAGGCTTTCTCCCCAATTTGGGATTGGTCAAGAAATAGCCAATGCTCTCAGTACAATTCTCTATAGTGACAAGTTCGCTCAAGCTATACAATTCCATTCTCACCCTAGATAACCAGAGGATAGGATGACTGACCTAGAGCTCATTGGGAACCTTTAGGGTCCCGCTAAAACCATCCATCCTATGGTTAAGAGACCGGGCTCTGCTCCCCACACATTCAACACCAGTTCAGTGTAAGCAATCCACACGCATTTGGCCAAGAAAGGCCATCCTTCACTCAGAAGCAGTTCCCATTTCAATCAGGTTAGACCAGTTTTGGCACCGCCCAGGCATCAGGTAGTAGTGGTCAGATAGCGGGAGTAGTGGATCAGTTGACCGTGGAACCATCAACTCAACTCAGGCAGCCAAGTTACCATCAGGGATTTCAACAGTTTACAACCGCAACAAGGCCAGAAGGACCATCGTTAGGTTTCATCCCCACGGCACCGACCTTTTATCCTCAGTCTGGAGCTGTCCCTACATTCCAGACTCCTTCTTTTGGGTATGGTGTAGCAACGCAGCATCTGGGTCAATTCTCAGCACAACCAATCCCAGCACTTCCTCCAATGGGCCCCACTCATCCCCAAGGTCTTTATAATTTGTACGACTTCCAAGCTAGGCTGGAAATGGGCTACTCAACTTCGCAGCCCAACATGGAGGAATTGTGGCATGAGTTCTTAGGCACCAATGGTGGGCACATTACCCAAGGGCAGACATGTGCGATCCTGACACAATTGATGGCCGGAGATGATGATACATTACCACCAACTTTCGCTATGCCCCAGTTCGAAAAATACACGGGCAATACTGATCCTCTTGCACACATTGCCCACTATCAAAACGTGATGAGGGCCTTGAGAATAAGTGATCACATGATGGCCAAATTGTTCATCGTTACACTAGGGACCCCTGTAAATGAATGGTATAGTCATCTACCAGTGGACGTAGCTTATGATTGGGGATGTCTGTCCTAAGCAATGGTAGATCACTGCAACACCTTGATAATCACTACTATAGAGAATCTGGAAGTAGTAAAGTAGAAGCGTGGGGAAAGTTTTAAGCCTTATTTTGAATGTTGGATGGCCACACAAGTCAGATTGCAGTCTCGACTGAGTCTGCCGGAAATGATCACCAAACTTCTGGATGGCGCGCTGTTATCTTATCGCAAAAGGCTTGAGTCAGAAACCTTCTATAGTTATTAGGAGGTGTTTGTTCGGGTAGAGAAAATAGAGCATTATGATGCTATGGAAGGAATTGTGGAGTAGCCTGCCAGCAAGACGTGGACCATGAGAAACGACTCAGGGTTATCATCCTCTAAGGGAAAGCAAGCTGCAGTCTAGTTAATCCAATCTGAGCCTGTTGCGGCTTTAAGATTATCAAAGGAGGAATACCATGGAATCTCTCCTTATGAAGCCAAGCTTGGCTTTCTTTACTTTAAGCTGCGAGAGTTGAAGCAGCAGAGCAATCTGAAAACCTAGTCACCACCTAGCTGGGAAGACTGGCCAAATTTCTACAATTACCATGTTGCCGTGGGACATCACATGAATAATTGCCAAGACCTTCTGAAAGCCATCCAAAAGGTGGTTAAAGATGGAGTGGTGGTGGAACCAAAGTTGAAGTCGAGCACGAGGACCAACCCGCTCCCACAATTCGATGGGGTAGTAAGGATGATTAATTTCAGCCTGGAGGAAGAACAGGTTCTGAGACTCATGGGGGAAGTGTCTGAGGAATTCATGATGGTCAAAGAAGCTAGGATAGATGGGATCCCTTCAGATCAAGTCCTGGACATGCTTTCCTGATCAGCTCCTAGAGAGAATTCTATAGGATAGACCTCGATATTTGCAGAGAGCGCAGTAGAAGATTATAACTTGTTCAAGTCTGTGTATGTTACAGATGAAGTGAAGGAAGAGGTCGAAAAACAAGAAGTTAAAAAGCAGCAGGTTAAGCCCATCGACCTAGGTGGCTATGTTTTGAAATCCCGAAGGAGGGGAAATAAAGATAGCACCCATCCTATGGAGGGTGAGGAGATTTTGTATGGTAAGGACCCTATCAACCTAGACTCCTATCAGTTGAAAAGAAAGCATGAGCAGCCCCAATATCCATGGCAGACACTCACTGAGACAAGGGTGATAGAAGATGGAGTTCTGAGAGTGACCCGTAGTGGCAGAATCTTTAGGAACAACCCAATTCAGCTTGGGAACTCCTCAGTCGAAGAGACTACGAGTGACAACACTAAGCCACCTCTACCCCCCGTGGTAAATGAAGATGAGCTGGAGGTTGACCCCTTGTTCAATCAGCTTAAGAGCACTCAAGCCAAATACAACATATGGCAACTCTTGTGCTTCTCCGAGGCACATCGCCGAGGGTTGGTACAAAAGTTAATGGAGATGGAAGCAACATTGACTACTTCGGTGATCGAAATGAGCTCAGAAATAGGGGAAGGGATACCCTTGAGGAAAAGTTCAGCCATCACTTTCGACTGGTCAGACTTGCCGCCGGAACAACGAAATCACAACAGGGCCCTCTTCATCAGGGTTAATATCTTTGACAGATCCATCCCTTGTGTCATGTTAGATGATGGTTCGACTCTAAACTTATGCCCGCTAAAGGTGTTGCCTCACCTGGGTTTGAATGAAGCTATGCTGGAAAGGTTGGATACAGTTATCCAGCCTATGATGACTCCAAGCGAGGAGTGATTGGATCATTCACTATAATTGTGATGGTGAATGAGGTAAAATCTGAGGTGAAGTTCACAGTGCTGGATATACTAGTCTCGTACTTTTTATTACTTGGAAGACCTTAGATCCATGCCCTTGGCGCAGTCCCCTCTACACTCCACCAAAAGATAAAACTAGATTACCAAGGGAAGCTGGTTACTATAAAGGCGGATGAGGAGTCCATGATGGCAACAACAACCTTCGTAGAGCAAGGTCCAAGGGTGGCCATGATTGGCAAATAAGAAGAGAAGAAGAAGCTCCCCATGGGATATCGATATTTCTCAACAGGCCTGAAGAAGATCATGAAGAAGCAGGGATTTGTCCCTGGGAAGGGACTCGGCAAATATCACCAGGGAATGACTGTGAGCGGGCGACACGGAGCAGTGGGCCGAGAGCGCGCAGTTTCATAGGCGTGGTCCACCGGGGTGTTTGAAAAAGAAGAAAAGCACCGGGTCAGGGACCTAGAAAAAAAGGTTGAAAGAGAAAAAGGTGAAAAATGTTTAAGATCGGTTCAAACCCGAATCCACCATCTCTTAGTGTGTAGTCGCCACCTGGATTAGCTCTTTCCAGGAATTAGAGTCTTGTGAGGCTTAACATCCAGGGGATGGCCCACCAAGACACAGAGATTCGGGTCCGGGATAAGTTGCTTATTTCTTAAGTGATCACAATATATTACATCTACAGAAAACCGTGTTCTTTTAATTGCGCATATTCGCACTTAGGTCATTTTTGAAGCTTATATGCATGATTCATGTATTGCGAAATAATAAATCATTCACAAAGAGGAAAAACAAAACATCCACAAAACCGTAAGTAAATGCAGAAAGTAAAAGCGAAAAATGGAAATTACAAGGCTTAAAAAATCGGGGGATGCAACCGCCTGCTAACCTATTAATTACATTTCCCAAAAATTGAAATTGTGATAATCGAAGGAAAATTAAAGTCCTAAACATACATCTAATCCTAATCTATCTACATCCATAAAGGTTAGCATAGGGGATAGCACGTATGTTCGATTTTAAATTCAGCGAGGCCCGTGTGGCCTAAAAAAAAGATCGCAATATTTTGTTTGTTATTTAAATAAAACCATTCATTTTATTAGCACATTGGTTGCTCATTTTAATTAATGAAGTTGCTCGCATGGTAAAAAGTGAGGTCTGTTATCCGGGAATATATTTTATTCCCATCGTGGGGGTGTTCTAACATACATCTCCTTTTAATAAAGAAAAAGATGAAGAAGAATTACAACAGTTAAAATAAAATAAAAGAAGAGAAAGTCCTAGTTTCACAGAAGAAATCAGAAGAAGAAAATTAAACACTGAAAGCACAGGAATTGCAGTTCTAGGAACTTAGAGGCTTACCCTACTGAACGAATCCACTTTGATGAAATCTAATCGGACCTTGAGAAATCCTCCTCATCTTTTTGTTTAGGTAAAAATGTTGTAGTAAAAGTCCAAAAATGTTCATTTTAATTCTTGGAAGCAAAAGCCGTTTTAAAGCTATATATTTTTTATCTGATCATTTTCGAGCCTCCATACATCGAAAATGACCCGACTATTTATAGGAAAATTCCAAAAAATCCAAAAAAGGTAAGATTTTCCGGCAAGGGGTCTCGCCGAAAAAAAGTCCGACGAGGCCATGTGCCTCGCCAAAGCTTGGCGTGGCAGCCTCGTCAAAGTTTGGCGAGGCCAAGCCTCGCCAAAGCTTAGCGAGGCTTGCCTTGCCGAACCCTTTTTGGCGAGGTTCGCCTCGCCCGCCTTTGGCGATGCGGGCCCCCGGATCTGGTTTTCCGTCATGTTTTATGTATTTTTTATATTTTATATTTTATAATTAATAACTGAATAAAATTAAATATTTTCATTAAAAACGTCCTTTTGAATTTTGAGACTAGGAGGATTCCCATTCGGATGCATCAGGGTACTCGAAAATTGTGTGATTCAAGGATAAAATCCTAAAAAAGCCATCATTATCGAACGTGTGAGCTAGTATAAAATCCCGTACTCACAGTTGCCCCTCGTGTGATAATTGCTGGTTGTATAACTAGTATTATCACACGAAAAGAGAGAAGGGATAGAGAGAATACCTGACTGATGTGGTCGGTGACATCTCGCTTTCAATTGATGATAAAATAGGCCATCCTTTCTGGCACTACGTCTTCGTATGGTTGTTCGTTTCTTTCTTCCGAATTTCTTAGGTACTTGGGAGGTCTACCATTTCTTTTGTGCGGTGTCCCTGTTGTAGTCAGCAGCCGTTTCATTCTTCGATTGATAAATGAGGCTGTTTCTTTCTTCAGCCGTCGAGATAACCGTTTCCCTCTTTGATTATGTTTTGAATTTCCTTCAGATGTTGACCTGTTTCCTATAACAAATCAGAAAAAAAGAAAATAATGTTAATACATTTTACGATGAATGTTTTAATTATTTGATTGAGTTTATGCGGAGCAAAAAAATTTTTGCCCCTTCAATAAAAAATTAAAACATTGAGGAATAAATGAATTAAATGAGTTTGAGGAATATCGGGGGTATCTCGTTTATCGTTTCATAGTGTTGAGAGACTTCCATTATAAATTAATAAAATAAATAGATAGGTGGGACCCTCTTATTTTCTTTATAAATATAGCTTCCCCTTCCTTACTCCTTTACTTTTCATAATCTCAACCGGGCGCTGAGTTATAGTGTGTTGTTTGACTGTTGGACGGGTCGACAGTCCGTTTCCAAGGCCGAGGTTCCTTTGTATGTCCGGTCATTTTTTGCCACCCTGTTGAGTGTCACATTTTTCCTGATCTCATATAGCGAGATCAACTATGGGTTGATTGAGCCGTTGGCGGACTTGGACAGAGTTAGTGGCCTCAACTGGCCATGGCCGATTTTAGCACAGACTTATTTTGCCCTTGACTTGGCTGTTCGGGGTCGCGTACGGTCGCTGCGTTGCTGCCACATGGTTCTTTAGGTATTGTTTGCTCACTTTGTGAATTGTGTGTGTCGGGTTTTTTTTTTATTGATTGATCTTAATTAATCCCTTTATTTTTGCAGGCATGGGCCTTCTTTTATCAGTTCCTTCACACCCCGTAGGTTGCTGACGCTTTGGAGGATGCTCCGTGCATGGCCTGGATCTGTTCGTCTTTCGAGGGGGATGTTTTGGATTATGCTGGCTACTATCAGCATCTTTGCGAGTTAACTCTCGAGCAGGTGATGGACCTCGTTTATAAGGATATGATCTCCTTTTTATCTTTAAACTTATTCTGACTTTGTTGTTCTTTCTTTTCATGTGGAGCGCAACCCATGGAGGGGTCTCCCAAGCTATCATCATATGGCGAAGGAGATCCGGCGAGATGTGGATCGTAACTACTTCATCCTTGAGGGGCCCAGGACTCGTGAGTGGTACCTGGGAGAGCGTATTTAGTTCTGGTGGACTAAGCTAGTGTCTGATAGGCGCATTCCGCCTGCACCTCCCACCGGACTATTTTGGGCACACTTGGTGATTGCTGATCTCGAGGAGCGGGAGGTACTCTTCGAAGAGCATGGCGTGAGGCTTTCAGAGCATCACGGGACTACGAGGCCTTTATTCAGGAGAGGATACTCCTGCTTCGCCCCATAGCTCAGCCGGAGGAGGCACGCCCCCCTACTCGTGTTAGGGGTACGAGAGTTGATGGTGGTTCCGGTGCAGGTGCTAGCGACACTGGAGTGGGATGCCGGGTATGAAATGTGTTAATCTTTTTATTCATGTTGATCTGTTTCTGACTGTTTGTCTATCTTTGTAGGAGTTTACCCGGAAAAGGGTTCGAGTGCCTGATCTGAATGATATGGTCAGAGGGGTAAGCACATCTTCGTCAGGAGTTGTTGAGGGGAGGTTCGTTATTTCCCTTGACTCTACCTTCTACTTGATGGGTTCTATGGGGACTTCGCAGGAGGTGCCTCTTCCCCCGAGCTTTCACATATTGGCCTATGATCCTTCCGACACTACTCATGTGAGTTTTAGACCACCAACGATCTTTTAGGGATGTCTTGATGTTTGTTTACTCATTCCTTTCCTTTTACAAGTCGCACGTGAGGAGATGGATTGGGTGGCCCGACATTCTTTTGCATTGAGGGACTTGATGATTTCACAAGATGGGATTACACGTGTATGTTGTATTTCTCATCCTGTTATATGCGATGCATGAAATGTCATTTTTTTATGTACATGGATGTGATTTTCGTGACATGTTTTATGACTGTAGGATATGGAGGCAAGGAGCGTGGAATTCGAGCGACTCTATCGAGAGCTCGACGGTCGCTTTCAGACATTGGATATCAGCCATCAAGGTCTAGATGCTCGCTATCATGGCCTTGAGGTTAGTCACTAGGAGCTGGGAGTCTATTAGTAGAGTTTGGAAGCTAGTCACCAAAGTTTGCAGGCTTAGTATCAGGAGTTGCTGTAGCAAAATGCTACAGCTCGAGCAGGCTCGAGTTGAAGTGCGAGCTTCCACCTTGGGTCCTCACCAGCCTCTTACATTTGATATCGATTCCCTACTTGATGATTCCGATGCTAGGCGACTCTTCACTCTAGAATGGGATGTCGATTTTATTCACGCTCCCCAGCCTCCTCCTGTGTCCAATTCAGCAGGTGGTGTTCCCAAAAGATTAGGTGCTGAGGATTTTGAGATATCTACCATGTTGCCCCGAGATCCGGTGGCTGGAGATAACACGTAGGCGGTGAATGCTTAGGAGTTCCCATTTAGCTTTAGTTTTAGATTCCTCTTTTTGAACCGAACTTTTTAGATAGCTCTACTTTGTAGAATCTTAAAAAGACTTCTGATTTATGAAAGAAAAGGGGATTTTGGCCTTTCGTAGTACCGGATCCTCGCATGTGGTGTTTTATTTCATGAATATGCTTGCTTGTTTGTGAATTTTTTTTGTATATGCATGAATGAATGTCAATGCTAATGTACGTGGTTAATGTGCGTAGGCAACACTGGTTTTGAGGAATTTCCTTTAGCCTTTTCCTTTCTATGTGTAGGGTCTTTCCCCGCACCATTCAGGGACCCGATTAGCGGAGGATTGAGAGTTTTGGTCTGCGGGGTCTTCAGTACCTTGCTTTCAGGCCTGTGAATATGGCCTTCATTCGTGCTGCTCTGAAGTTTTGGGATCCCGCCACTCATGTCTTTTACTTTGCCAACTTCGAGCTTTACCCCTTGGTCAAGGAGTTTCATGCTATCATGGGGCTTTCTTTTTCAAAGGAGTCGATGCTAATATCCCCCGTGAGACTATCCTTCACCTTTCCTTCTTTCTAGTTTGGAGGTGAGGATAAACTGAAGGGTTTATGGAACCTGGAGTCTAGTGGGCACTTTTTGTCAGCTCCCCCTGATGTTGGCAGCTTCTGGGTTGAAGCTGTCCTTAGCTGGTGTGAGAATACACCCTAGCTTGGCCCTCGATGGTGACTCTACTTCTTCTGGTGGAGTTTGTTTGTGGGGTTGGAGCGATTGCCCCTTTTCGCTTGCTGTCGATCATTGATCCACTCTCCATAGGCCTTCCTCCTACAGCTTTAGCTTTGGCTGAGAGTTTGGTCCACTTAGATGCTGCTTCGGTGAATCAGGATTTAGTAGGAGACCATTTTGCTTTACTAGAGGTAATTCTCTTTCCTCATCTCTTTCTTTCATGATTTTCGTTGTTTGTTTAAACGAATGGGTTAACGTAGGTATGGATGTTTGAGAAGCTTTGTTTGACAGTTGATCCACGCTTAGGAAAGGCTCGATACCTCCCTTCGCATATAGTCCTAGAGGCTTCACTAGGAAGGACCATCGTTCGCTGAGAGAAAGTGCTTGGGTCGAGATTCTGGGCTCCTACTGAGCTTGTGAGGTTCGTTGGCTCAGCCCTTGGTTGGATATTCTGTTCGTGGCTACCGACGTCTATGATTCTGGTGTTTTGCTGATGGGGTTGTTTGGCGTCACATCCTATTCCCCTTCTCGTCTGTGTAGGCAGTACGGGCATCAACAACGGGTTCCTAGGTATCTATGCTCAACCTGTTTCCACGACTTCGTTCCTGACACACCTGATGCTATACGGAGGTTTTGGGTATGCGCTCGGGTTGTTATTTTGGATTACACTACCCCGAAGACCACAGATACTAACGAATTCTACCACGGGTGACTTGGTGAGATCAAGGTTCTTCCCGATGCTAATCAGCACTTTATGGTGTCTCGTGAGTGGGAGAGGGATGAAGATGGTTTGGACCCCCTTTCTCATACTTTGAGGAAGTGTGCACGGTTGAATGACTGGCACCCTTAGATCTTATTTGTTTTCGTCATTTGTTTTTTGACTTGTGTTTTTGCCTTATTCTTGGATTATGAAATTTTATCGAATTTTATTTACTTGAGATATTCTGTATGCACACTATTCATATAAACATAAACATAAATCTTTGCAAACATAACAAATTTCATTGAACGACTTTAAAAAGAGTACAAGTTTTCCAATTATTTGAGTCCTGCCGCCAATTAGCCTAGAATAGGTTTTCTAACTCGCAATCCCTCTACTCCTCACCGTGTCCTAATTTTTGCCTGAGTCACCCTTCACGGGTTTTTAACTCAGCAGACATTTTTGGTTTTTATATAAGAATGGTCCGAATTGTTACCCAAACAGCCAAGTGCCATTTGGCGAACTAGTTTCTCTCTTTTTTAGTGTATAGCTTTTGTAAATTTATTTCTTTTATTTTTACACGTGGTAGCGTTTGAGCTTATCTTGATTGATTGCATTAACGAACTCGTTTCCATCCATGTCCATGATCTTGGCAACTCCTTTGCTCAAAATTTTCTTAATGACATAAGGACCTTCCTAGTTCGGGCGAAACTTTCCTTGTTGGTCCACATTTGAGGGTCTCATTTGTTTCAGAACCAAGTCTCCTGCTTTTAACTGTTGGTTTCTGACCCTAATTCGACTGTTGTATGCCCTAGCCATGCATTGTTGGTACATCTGTAAATGATCCAGTGCCTTTAGCCGCTGTTCACCAATCATATTCAACTGTTCAAATCTGGCCTTCGCCCATTCTGACTCCTCTAACCTCGCCTCCAGTGCTACTTGAAGCAATTTCACTTCCATTTCCACCGGTAAAACTGCTTCCATCCCTTACACTAACGAGAAAGGGGTTTGATTGGTTGGAGTTTTGACGCTCGTCCTGTATCCCCATACTACGAATGGAAACTTATCAGCCCAATCCCTATAAGTAACAACCATCTTGCTCAGGACTTTCTTAATCGCCTTGTTATCTGCCTCTACTACCCCATTAGCTTGTGGCCTGTATGTTGATGACTAGTGGTGCTTGATCCCATATTTCCTCATTAGGTTTGATGTGGCTCCTTGGAATTGAACTCAATTATCTGATACGATGTGATGTGGAATGCCATATCGGGCAAATATATGCTTTTCTATGAACTTGGCCATCTTATTAGCGGTGATGTTGGTGTAAGATTCAGCTTCCACCCATTTTGAAAAGTAGTCGACTGCTACTATAATGAAACGATGTCCATTAGTTGAGTTTGGCCGAATCTCACCAATAATGTCGATGCCCCATGCTGAGAATGGCCAAGGAGTGGATAAGCTATGGAGTTCGGATAGGGGTAGATGACTGATGTCACCGTATATCTAGCACTTGTGGCACTTTCGTACTTCCGATACACAGTCTGTGACCATTGTTGTCCAATAATATCCATGGCGTTGTATTTTCTTAGCTAGTGCCACCGCATTCATGTGTGGAACACAGTCTCTCGTGTGCATTTGTCACATTACCAATAGTGCCTCCTGTTCTGTGAGACATCTCAATAGCATTCCTT
>CATIWQ010113214.1:0-19467 GCA_949673415.1 Euphorbia schlechtendalii | reverse complement strand
CCAACATTTTAGAGTGTTAACTTGCTAAATATGGCTATGTGAGAGCGACCCGTACTAAGCATAATAATATTGTTATCCAGGTTTATATAAGTGTAATAATTCGTTTACCCTAGATTTAGAAAAGTCATTTCATGTGTTGCTCTATGATGAATTATTGAATATTTGGGCATCTAGAACCGCATTTGTTGAAGTTATCTAGTGTATGAAATATTCTTGATGATTTTGCATGTTTTTCTCTACTATATTTGTTCTTAGGGAATATCTATATAGTTTACATCTTCTCTAATCTGTTCATGCATCTATTTATTCATCAGTCTATCATTCAAACCCTCCAATACAAATTATCTTATTTCTTTTATTCCATAACTCTTGTTGGTCTGTAGAATCGAATTCCTTCCTTGTGGGATCGATATCTTTTAAAACTACATCATAATTATATACTTGCAGTGGTCATCATTTTTCTATTTGATAAGAGGTACTGACAACAACTGTTTATATTTAGAACTTTTATCTTATCAGTAGAAAAGTGTGGAACAAGGTTTTCAACATTGTTACCGAATATAAGCCTATCGGAATGAGTATAGTCAAAATCTTGCGAACAAGTTTTTGGCGCCGTTACCGAGGAAGGCAAGTGCGTTTTAAGAGATCAAATTATCGAAGAACGGGCAATTATATTTATGTGTCAATAGATTTTTTTGTTTTTGTTTTTGTTTTTAGTTTTAAGCGTTTATATTTGTTATTAACATATTTTTCTTGCTTATTCATTGAGTTTTCTTTCTAGCTTGTGCATGCCAAGTACGCGTAGTTCGGGAGAATGTTTGGCATCTTTCGTATCAGAAATAGAATGATTTGAAGCATGAAAAATTAAATAAATTAAAAAAGTTGAAGAGTATGAAAATTTTTCTTCATTTTGTGTTATTTATACATTATCTATACTATACTATACTATACTAAAATATGTTCCAAGGTTATTATGAATGTTAGGTATTACAAGTTTGATGTTAGTGCATATTTCGAACAAAATTTTTGTTTCGAGTATGAGTACATGTTGAGAGTGTGAGCTTTTTAGCACAACATTTAGCATTTGAAAGGATGAGTTGTGAGTAACATTCAAAAACAACATTCCAAGTAAGTTTCAATATATATTTCAACGCAACATGAATTAGTATAAGCTGTATAGTTTTAGTTTAATGCTACCGATAAGTTAGTAGTGGAGTAATATCTAGTAGTGTTCTTACTATGAGTTTTATATGATATTCTCGAATACGTCCTATAAGTATTAAGTATGTTTAAAGTGTTGGGAAACTGTAGCCATAATTCTTTGAAATTGATCAATAAAGGATGAGGGTATTAAGAGAGAAAAAAATCAAAAGAAAGAGAGGATAACCAATGAGTTATGCAAAAGGTGAGGAATGGTACAGAGCAAAAACTTCAACCATTCAATGAGTGAAAAAAAAGAAAAGTAGCATAGCAAGAAAAATGGGTGCAAAGTACAAATATGTACTTCAAAAACATATGCTTAAAAGAAAAAAATGAGAGAAAGTGGTATAGAGCATAAAACGCAACCACTAAAAAAAAGGGAGAGTGGTATGGAGCATAAAATGCAACCACTAAGAATGTTTTAGCATCCTAGGTTTCTTAAAAATACCTTGAGATCAATTCCAAAGTGTGCTCCTTTTGTCCTTTATACTTTATACTATACTTGAGAGAAGGAAATATTCAAGCGATTGTATAACGCTTATATGAAGACACAATTCGGTTGCCCCTCCATTAAGATCAAAGGTATGCAGCTAGACTATATAAATTGCACATTACTAATTTGTGAGAAATTTCAAAATTTTACTTGACCTTTATGCAACATGGGAATGTGGTACTCACTACAATAGTCTTTCGCCAATTGAGGTACGAACTTGAATACTATTTTATACACTTCTATTGTGTTTACCTTGAGGACAAGACAAAAGTTAAGTGTGGGGGTGTGATAAGTGTATAATTACACTTATTATCATGATACTTTCAATCATAAAATGATATGGTTTAGAGTCATTTTATACTTCATATAAAATATTTCACATGATATGTAGTTGTTTTTTATGCAAGTGAAGAAACTAGGTGAATCTTGGGAGTAAAATTATCAAAGAGTGAATTCTATCGAAAAAGAGTGAAAAAGGTACAAAAAGATGCGTGGAATATAAGGAAATGGCTTAGGATCGAAGCTGTCAAAGATCGGTAAAGTTACAAAGAAGAATCATGAAGAAAAGCATATATCATGATCGTGATACCCATTCATGGTCGCGACTTGTTATTCTTCACAAGTAGAAAGTTTCCAACCAATAGTCACGATCGCGACACATATATCGGGCTCGTGAGTTGTGACGGTTATTGGCAAATACTTCTCAACTACAAACCGCCGAATAAGAACGATCAACCAGCATCAACTGTTACATGAAAAAACACCTTTTAGAAGTAATCCAATCATGAAAAGGTGTCTTTCCATTGTAAATGAGGATGAAACCTTGCATCCAATCATATTGAAGTGATGCAACCCTTCACCAATGGACACGACTCTTCGTTTGGATAGATGCAACCCTTCGCACTCTATAAATAGGGTTCAAAACTCAACCAACTTTGTGTGGAGTGAGTGGGAAATAAGTGATAGGCAATGAATGATAGTGTGCGTGTATGATAGAGAGTGAATATAGTATAGATTTCACTTCATTCAAAGTCTTAGTGGGAAAAATGTATAAGTTATTCGATTCTTATTTCGATCACTAGATTTCTCCACAAATTCGAGCGATTGTTGTACGAGTGTAATTGCAAAGCACTTATAAATAAAAGCTTTCATTCTTCAACATTCATTTGTTCGATATTCACAAAGAATAGCATCTTAGTGGAGGTTCTGTACGAGCAGAGACCGAATTCAAAGTAGATGCAGGAATTGCGGGAATTGACGACTCCCATTAAAGAGTGGATACGGTTTGATCAACTTTAGCTTTCAGTTGTATACCTTACAACTTTACTTTATTTTCTACTTATACTTTCTATTTCGAAATTTATGATATGTCTATGTGTCTAGTATTTCATCTTGCATCATTTATATTTATCAAGTTATATGCATTCGAGTTAACTTTAAGAGTGATTTCAGGGTTAACAAAATTATGTACAATCACTGGATCTGTGATTATAATTCTTTAACTGGCTAAATATAGCTATGTGAGAGCGACCCGTACTAAGCATAGTAATATTATTATCAAGGTTTTTATAAGTGTCATAATTCCTTTACCCTAGATTTAGAAAAGTCATTTCATGTGTTACTCTACGGTGAATTATTGAATATTTGGGCGTCTAGAACTGTATTTGTTGAAGTTATTTAGTGTATGAAATATTCTTAATGATTTTGCGTGTTTTTCTCTACTATACTTGTTCTTAGGGAATATCTATATAGTTTACATCTTCTCTAATTTGTTCATGCATCTATCTATTCATCAGTCTATCATTCAAATCCTCCAATACAAATTACCTTATTTCTTTTATTCCATAACTCTAGTTTTTCTTTATAACCGAATTTCATCCCTGTGGGATAGATATCTTTTAAAACTAAATCTTAATTGTATACTTGTTGTGGCCATCCTTTTTCTATTTATTAAACAGTACTGACAACACCTGTTTATATTTAGAACTTTTATCTTATTAATAGAAAAGTGGGGAATAATGTTTTTGGCATTGTTACCGAATATAAGCCTATTGAAACGTGTATAGTCAAAATCTTGTGAACATGGGTCAGGTCTTGGTCGCTTGACCATGCTGTAATTGTTGAAGAGGTCTTCTTCCTCCTTTGCACGTGACTTTCTCTCCACTTATCTAGGTTATTCCGATGATGATTATGAGTTAGGCCCACCACCGATCATGAGAACAACGCCCTTATTTCACCACTTGGGTATTTTTTATCCTCTTTATCTCTTCTTTCATCATCATGAGACCCCTTGGTGATCCCTTTAACGAACTATTCCAGGTTACCTTCATTGATGAGTTGGTGGACTTCATTTGTTATAACTTAGCAAGCGTTCATGTGGTGGCCCTTGGCCCTGTGGAAGTCACAGTATTTGCTCAAGTCTCATCTTAGTTAGAATTCGATGGTTACCTTGGGGTACCCAAGGCTTCTTCTAGCGCAGCCCTTTTCTATAGAGACTAGGATGTCACTCAGGGGGCCGTTTAATATCGGTCTACCACTTGGAATGAGGTTGATGTAGTCTTTCCTACAACTACCTCTTGGGTTGGTACCCCTCCTCCTGTTAGATCTTTAGTCTTCAGACATAGGGTGGCTGCTGGATACCGGTTGGTGATCTCTAGGGTGTTGAAGTTCATCTATCTCAATTTTTCCCTTTATTATGTTCATCATTTGTTGGAGGTCAGTTGGGTTCCTTTGAACAATTTGTGCCTTTAGTCGCTCGCTACGAGTTCCTCTTATCATGGCTTCTTTCACTATGCTGAAGTCAATGTTTCATACTTGGAAGCAAGCGCGGTTAAATCGTTCGACGTAGGTTCATAGTGATTCGTTGTGTCCTTGCTTCATGTCATGAAGCGTGCGCGATGATGTCCTGGCTTGTATTGAGCCGATGATTTAGTGTAAAATTTTTATTAGAGTTCCTACCAATTATTTATGGAGCTGGATGGTAGTGCATCGAACTAGTATGCCTGACCGATTAAGGTGTTCTGGAAGTACCGGCATGCGTGGGGTTCAAAGATGTGTGCCATGTCCATTTTATTTTTGAAAGTTTTCACTTGAGTTCGAGGGTCCGTGTCACCACTGTAGTTGTCAAAATGAGGAATCTTGACATATGGGTTGAGCGGTTCATTTTGTATCCTTGTGCTTAATGGGGAGTAAGACGCCATTAGCATGGGTTCATGCATTGTTATTGTGAAGTGGTTTAGTCCTTCTTTGAACATCTTAATGAATTCTAGATCATTGAAATAGCTTTTATCTTCCCCTTGTGGCTGAGTGGCTGAATGAGATGGCGGTGGGGGCTCCGAGTAATGAGGAGGTGGAGGTGGAACTCCTCCATTATACCATGGATGGTTGTAAGCCAGGTGGAAGACCCCGTTAGATGGTGTTTAAGGTGGTTGGATGTGAATTGATAGTTGGGGGATGTCGGGATGTCAAACGAGTCTCATTAGCTCTTCCCATGAAGTGGTCATGGATTTGCCATCATTCAGCTTCGTTGTTTCTGGAGGTAGGTAGTTGATCTATCCTTACTGCAATGGAGTGGAGAGGATAGGTGACCTTGGTTGGTGTGTGGCGATGATGGGTGGTGGGAACAATCTCGATGTTGAGAACGGATTAGGTAGCTGATATTGATGTAGCCAGATGGGTGGATGTTCCGGCATGGGGTAACTGCTCACGTTGTTATTGTAAGTCCCACTAACAATGTGACCAACCATTAGCATGCCATCCGAGCCGCTCAAAAGGCCAAACAAGTTACAACTTATCTGGTTTTAGTCCTTCATCATCATGTTGTACTTTCGTACAACGCTTTCGAAGAAGGTGACACTATTTGTAGCTGGTGGGGTATGGACATCGAAGTCCGATGTGTTGTGAGAAGGCATTGTCATCTTGGTTGATGTCACTATGGTGAAAGTGGCTATAAGTTGTGTTTCTCCACTTCCTGTGTTGGGGGTTTTGCTAGCCACGGTTGGCGTTCTTGGTTTTCATTCGCTAGAACAAAAGTTTTGATTTTTTGTGGAACAAAAACTTTCTTTTTCTCCACACTCACCGTACAAATAAATGATTAGTGTGAGAAGGTGTCTCTCACGTTCCTATCTTTAGAATGTTGATCTTATGTAGTCCGCCTTGCACGATGGCTGAAACCTACAAGACAGGGGGTGACTAAGGGGGACTAGCCATGTGACCGGCATAGCCTCTCTGATGCTTATGTTAGCGATGGATTTAAGAGAGGATGCAAAGAGTAATAATTGAGATTGTAAGTATTGTGTACCTCCGTAATGTGATGGAGGCTGCATATATATTGGGGGTTGATGAGCCCATGTAGTGATGGAGCCAATCTTTGTCACTAATGGCTCACTTTTACTTGAAATGTGTTCCTTGAATGAAGAAGTAGAGTCCAACTAAGACTGAATCTTTAGTTGATTGGATAAGTATGAGAGATGACCTGGCATCTTTTCATGGAGGAAGACTTCCAGCATTGATCTGGCCATCCTATAAGATGGGTGGGCATGCGGTTATGGGATACGTGGTGATCACGCGTATAACTATACTATACCGGGTTATCAGAAGCCCCCATAAGCATGGGAAAGTCCTTTTATGTCTTTCTTTGGATGGGAAAGTTTTCTTTATGACCGCATCACAAGAACTTGTGAAATAGTTAAAAAAATGTAGAATTGAAGTTCTCAAAGTTATGACCGATTCACGATGGTGTTTCTTCTGATCCTAGCCGTGTTGTTTGAAATTCAAAACTTCAACCGCGTTGCTTGTATTGCCCTCATCTTTGATCGCGTCGCTTGTAATTCTCTTGGGTTGGTCACAATTGTCACGTAGATGAAATCTGAGCTACTGTTGGCGAGATACACGCCTTGAATCCAACGGTGCAGATCTAATTGTCATTTCAAACATCAAATCCTCACTATAAAAGTAGGATCAACACCCATTTTGCTGTTACTTTCACCATTGCAGTCTCCATTTCCTCTTAGAGCAAGTTTCCAGGGATTTCTAAGCATTTGAAGCAATTTCAGTCAACTATCTTTCTCATTTCCGATCAACAACTCCTCTATTTCAAGTAAGGTTTCTTTCCCTCTCCAATATGTTTCATTTTGGCACTTCATCTACTGCTTTTTAACTTTGGCTATGAGTTTCGCATTGTTAAGTTCATGCAAATTTTCCTTTGTTCTTCATGTTTATACGTTTAAGAATCCTTATGCAGATAACACATCCTTTGATTTGGTGTTCCCCCCAAAACATAGTTTAAAAACCAATTTGAATGTTTAGATTTGTTATTTGTAGCTTAAGGGCCAGCTCATGGAGATAGTAAAATATCAGTCTCGCCCATCCAATAGTAATACTAGTAGTAGTAGTAGTAGTGGTAGGGAGTAGTTGAGACGGATGGAAGGGCATGTCTATAACACATACTTAACAAAACCTCTAAATAAGGCTACCTCACCAAAACTTCAATGTGTTAGGTTAATAAAGAAAGCGAACCGAGTGATGGCTTCTGAGAATACTGTATCTAGTCAAATGAGGGGTGACGCGTCTGAGATCAAGGGTATGAGTGATTCTGAGAGCAGGGAGTCATCCGGTCGATGGATGGAGATATCTAGTCCTAAGCCGTCTTTTTAAGAAATGGAAGAGTAAGGGGAAAACCTTGTTGCGGAGTTGGCTAATGTATTTAATGAGCTTGAATTGACAAGAGTTCAGTCTAACGAGGAGGCCTTCACTTCTACGATGTTGGTAAGAAAGTGGAGGATGACTCCCCGAGCGGATAACATGGTTTCCATGGTCCATGAGCTCCATATTACCCACGAGGTAGTGATGTTCGACTTGCTGCAACAATGCAACATTCTCCTTCCTTTAGAGAAGCAACGGGTGAACGCTCCTCTGTGTGGTCATTTCAAAGTGTACATGGACCCTTTCGAAGCATCTTCAGATATCCCCTCCCTAAAATAGTGTTTGACTTGTTGACCGTGTGGGGGATGCATCCAGCCGAGTTGCATCCCATTACGTGGGCGGACTTAGTGGGCCACTACCAGCTATGTTTGGATGTTGGCTTCGAGTTCAGTCTAGTGTTCTTCCAGAAGTTGTGTAATATTAAGAAGAACATGGGGAAGGATCATTACTAGTTGAATAAGCCACTCGGCTCAGGGTTTTACCTTTTTTATGGGGGGCCTGACTCGAAGCACAATTTTAAAGAGTTTTGGTTTTACATTCGTATAGATGAGAATCATCCAACCTTTTCTATCGAGTGGTTAATAGAGAAGCTAGCTAATTTATCTAGAAAAGCCCGTCGGGTCCATGATCCTAGGGCAGAGTTCTTTAAGGGTTTGAAGCCCAACATGTAGAGGCTGAGCATGGCCACGTGGGCTTTAATTTAGGGTCACCACCTTTTAGCTTGTGACCCTAATACTAACGAGATAGTTTACTTGTAGAACCATGATACATTGATTGGTACTTATCCTTTTCAATCTTTGTCTATTTTTGTTTTAGGCATGTTCACTCCTGAACAATTCGCTACTGATCTTTTAGCGGCTAAGAAGAAGGCCAGGCGGAATCAGAGGACCAAACCGGTCACGATAAAGGTGGGAGTTGCAAGCCAGTCTGAAGCTGGTGTGGGCTCTTCCGTGCCCAAGCATTCTTTAGCTAACTTGTTCAGCGACTCGGCCTCAAAGAAGTAGAAAATGGCTCAAGTATTCATTTTATTTAATCTTGTTTTCCAGCCATCTTCGTAGTTTCTTCATTCGATTTGAATTGACTAATGTTTGCCAATTTAAGTTTATAAGGTAGTTGATGCAGCCCCACGGTTTCCCAACCGCTCACCACCACAATATTCTTTGGTGGACTTGTTTTTGAGGGCGGCACCTGACGTTGACTACCGAGATCTTAGGGTCTAGTCTCTCTTAAAGGGTTGCTTCCCCCTCCCTAAAGACGAGGAGAAGCTTAAGGATGAGGTAACTTCTATCCTTTCAACCGTCATCTTCCAAGACCTTACTTCTGTAAGTAATTTATTTTGCTTTTCTCTATGTTTTTATCATGCGGCTTGAACTCACAATCCACCTATTCGTATTTTAGGTGATGTTGAGGATGAGTGAGCTGATATAGCGGTTTGCAAGGACTCGCACTTTGAGATGTAGTACGAGATGGCTACCGACTGGGTCAAGAACCTTGAGTTCAAATTTGCTCCCACCACTAGAAAGGTGGATGAGGCTGAGAACGCTCGAGCGAGGGCAAAAAAGGATGTTGAGAAAGCGGCCAAGTTTTCCAAGAAGTTCTAGGAAGCGGTTGCAAGAACCACCGAGTTGGAGGAGGCCCTGGGCAAATCAGAGGGGGAGAGGAAAAATGTCATGGCGGCAGCTGAGGTGATCACCAACTGCTTGATAATGTAGTACCATACGAAGTAAATGATCCTTTTTTAGGGTGATGGTGCTTACTGCCAATGCTTCTACCCATTTAGAGAAATGGTCAATTGCCACAAGAATGAATTTCTTCTACTGGATGGCCGTGGGCATTGGATCAGTGATGTGGATTCCCCACATGGAGAACAGCCATCTGGTGGAGATTGGCCTTTGCATGGTGTGTGGAACATGGGATTTTCTTGCATTAATTTTTGTTTGATGGCAGGTTTGTACATATTTTTCCATGTCAAGGTTCATGGATGGCCAGTAATAGCCAAAGAGCCTGATGGGACGGATGGAAGTCTCAGCCAACTGATGTGACCTACAAGCGCCTTCATGCATTTCAACGATGATATATTGGCCAGCTTCAGGTGTAACACACCTAAGCCACGCGTCTTTGTGAGATCGCCTGTAGAGGTTATAGTCAATAACTACGTATCTTGTTGATTATTTTACTATTTTGGTTGCTTCTAACTTATCATCCGGCACCTTATCATGCGCCAAGTAGTTTATCATTGATTCCATCCATCCAAGCTCAGCTTGCTCCAAGAGCATGACATCTTTTAATTAGTTAGATGGTGTTTGGATGACCTCAAATGAGCATTGAAGTATTTTCCAGGTGTCTGTCGTTGAGGTGGCTTTTGCAAGTTAATTCGCCTCTTCATTATTTACTCGGGATATGTGTTCTATCTTCCAAGCGATCCCTTTGGATTCGATCTTAACTATTAGCTTTTAAACCTTCTCAAGGTACTTCATCATTCCCACTTCTTTGGTAGCGAAATTCTTGTTGACTTGGTCTAATATGAGCTTTGAGATGCTCATGATCTTCAAGCAATCTGGAGAGATTTCTTGAATGAGCTCGAGTCCTTTGATCATTTCCTTGTACTCCACCACGTTGTTGGTTTCCAGGTAAGCTAGCTTGGCCTTGTAGGTGAACTTAATCTTTTCAGGTCTATTGATCAAAACTCCTATTTCCGCTCCTTCTTACGATGAGGCACTATCTACATACATGACCAACTCTTCTATTCTTGGCGCATCATCCAAGTTAAGTCCCACGAACTCGGCCACAAAATCTACTCACACTTGTGCCTTGAGGGCCTTTCGAGGTTCGAATCTTATGTTGTATTCGCTTAGGCGGACAACCCATTTGGCCAGACAGCCAAACGTTTCAAGCTTTTGCTTCTTAATCAAGATAGTAATTAAATATGAAAATGTTGCAAGGTGGAATTTCAAAACTTAAAATTAACCTAAGGATCTCCTAAGCTTGTCATGATTGATATAATCTAGGTTAAACCGTTCCATAGATGCTTTTAGGTTTCTAAAGCTTATAAAAGAAACCTAGCATCTAAGTTTAGAGCATTACCAGTTGATAAGTGCTTTCTCTCTTTTGGTGACGGTGTTCCCTTAAAGGAATTCGGTAGAACTTCATTAGCACAAGCTTCCAAACTAAAAGAGCCTCTATGATTGATTCACACGGATATTCACCGACCCGAATTTTTTTGAGGAAGAACCCGTTAGTAAACAACAGCTGCTAGACCACTTAAAAACAAACCCGAAAATAAACCAAGAAGGCTCACTTTAGAAAGAGCCATTAAAAAGAATTCTTTGATTGTTTGGAGAAACTTATGGAGGATCTCGCACAACAAATGAAGAAGAAGATGTCGAACTTAGAGAGAAAAGCTGAGCTGAACAAGTATTTTCATTATTGTGAATAAAGAGAGGAACTGGAGGCCTATTTATAGGGAAAAGGGGGAATGTTAGACTTGCCCTAAAAGTCTATGTGGGATGGGAATATTCCCATCCCACATCCAAGTTGGCCACGCGGATCACTATGAACCATGGGCCAATTTGTAGCTTGCTGGGCTTGCATGCAAAAGCTGCTTTAGGAAACGCTTGAGGGCTTGTAGCCCGCTAGCGTGAGGGCTGTCCCCAAGCGCTCGCGGGGCAGCCGCGCAGGCTACACTTTGAACATCTCTTGTTGGTTTAGGGCCCACTCGCAATGGGAAAAATCCCTTGCTACACTCCGTGCAATTTTCCCATTTTCTCTTTATTCCCTTTAATTATTAATTCAGTCCAACCAATTAATAATTCTTCTAACTAATTCGACAACAGGTATTTTTGGCATAGACCCAGTCTATAGGTTCTTTACTTAGTTTGATAAAGACCCAAAGTGTGTGACCTCATAGAATCCCAAAGTATTGAGCCACTAGAGGTTAACCAAAACTTGGCTTCCCATCCGAGAACCTTTAGGCTCAGTGTTTCAGATCGATATGGAATCCTATAGCTTAAGAAGATCAAATGGGATTTCTAGTAATGGCGTATGATCCCCCAATACTTAGAATGTCACATGTTTGTGACTTGATCTGGTTCTACAGTATTAACAAATACAATACACTCCTTCCATCAGGTTAAGTACCATCCAGTTTATTAAGCTCGTATTAAGTGTTACCTCATGTATTAATCGTAGCTATCCTTGAATTAGACTTGTTCACGAAGAACACCACTTGGCCATTATATATCAAGATTGACTAGAAACCAGTTCTATCAATCTTATACTCTGATCAGAGGTTAATGAGTGTGTCACTTCAACAAGGGGCCCTAAGGTAGTTCTCCCATTATATCACTATATCAGGAGCGATGGATCCCATCTTGATTACTCAGCTTACCAACATGTGATCATCACTATACCCATAATCACTCATATCATCCTAATCACTAGGGTATGAATAAGCATGACCCAAAGTATAACAACTCCTACACAAGGTAACCCATATCTGAAGTCTAAGGATACTTGTATTGCTACTGCTATAAAACATGACACTAAACATAGTTATAGTTATTTTAGAGTGTCTATCTTATAGCGGTCTCCAATGTATTAGCCGAGTACATCCATGTGTTAACTTTAGGTACCACCTTTAGCTCGTGAGATCGGTTACTTGGATCTAATCCAAAGAGTAAGCCTACACATGCTAGTCTATCTATTCCATCAATGTCCAATCTCAATGAAAATAAGACTATGGATATTTTAAACTATTCATAGTAACACGTATGTGCAGTTCTCACACCACATAGCTCCCACTATGTCCATGCACTTTTACTCTATGAAGTTGTCACAAACTTTGTCTTATCAATGCACATATAAATATTTAATACTATACATATATGATACCAATGAGATACATAAATAAACAAGAAAACATTGATAAGCAACAAATATGCTTTAATTATTATTAATAATAATTCGAAAACCGTTTGTACATTGTAGCTAATAATGATATATCACCCTAATTGCCTCTAGGGCATACATAATGTCTAACAATCTCCCACTTGCACTAGAGCCAATTACCCATGTGCCTCATACCATACTCGTTAACATGCTGGTCATGTTTAACTTGAATGAATGGCTTAGTTAGCCTATCCGCTAGATTCTTATCCATCGAGATGTATTCTATATTTATATCTTTCCTGGCAACCATCTCCTAAATGAGATATTACTTTTTTAGTATATTTTCATTTCTGTGAAGAGATTGTGGTTCCTTTACTTGAGCAATAGCCCCATTGCTATCGCAATAAACTGCTATTAGATTTACAATGCTAGACACCACATGGAGATTACCAATAAAACCCTTAAGCTAGATAGCTTGCTTAGTTGCTTTAGATGCAGCCAAATACTCAGATTCTATGGTTGAATCGGTAGTCATATACTGTTTGAAACTTTTACAAACAACTACCCCTCCTTCTAACATAAACACATAACTTGATTGGGACTTATAATCATCCTTGTTAGATTGAAAACTCACATCGATAAATCCCTTCAAAGTGAGACCAACTTCTCCATATACTAAAAATATATCCTTAGTCCTACGTAAGTACTTGAGGATAGTCTTAACGGCCATCTAGTGCTTCTCACCTCTGTCAGATTGAAATTTGCTTGTTATGCTCAACACATGTGAGACATCAGGCCAAGTGCATACCATAGCATACATGATGGAGCCTATCGTTGAGGCATAGGGTATTCCATTCATGCACGATCTCTCCTCATGTGTTCTCGAACACTCAGATTTGGAAAGGTTAATCCCATGAGAAATTGGGAGATACCCTTTCTTGACTACTCAAGGTCAAATCTAGCCAAAACCTTGTATATGCATGTACTTTGCAAAAGACCTAGCAGCCTTCTAGATCTATCTCGGTAGATTTTTATACCAAGTATAAAAGTTCCTTCTCCAAGGTCTTTCATGGAGAACTGCTTTGACAACCATGACTTAACTGTTTGAAGAATAGGAATATCGTTTCCTATTAATAATATGTCATCGACATATAATACAAGGAAAACGATCACACTCCCACTAGCCTTCTTATATAAACAGGGCTCATTAGCGTTTGACACAAAAATAATTTCTCTGATTGTCTTATCAAACCTAATATTCCAACTCTTCGATGCTTGCTTAAGTCCATAAATAGACTTCTATAACTTGCATATTTTGAGCCATCCTTGGAAGTAAAACCCTCGGGTTATGCCATAAATGCATCCCTATCCAGATTCCCATTAAGGAATGTCGTCTTCACATCCATCTACGAAATCTCATAATCGTAATGAGCAGTGATGGCAAGGAGTATCCTGATAGACTTCAGCATGGCCATTGGTGAAAAGTTCTCATCATAGTCAATGCCTTATTTTTTTTGTACGTTTTTACAACCAGCCTTGCTTTATAGGTAACTATGTTACCGTCCATGTCAATTTTCTTCTTGAAAACCCACTTGTATCTTATGGGTCTAATCCCACTTTGAGCATCAATCAAGCTCCAAACTTGATTTTCGTATATGAAGTCCATCTCTGACCTCATGGCTGTAAGCTATTTGTTAGATTCTGAGTCTTCTATGCCTCCTTGTAAGTCCTGGGCTCATCATCCTCCATAAGAAAGAGATGTTTATCATCATAGATGAAAAACCCGTATTACTCAGGAGCGATTGGAGCCTAGCCTGACCTACGCAATGTCGATGTTATACTAGGCTGTTCCATGCTTACACTTTCTTGTGTAACAGGTGTAGGTAAAATTAGTTGTTGTCTATTTGATCTTCTTGAGTTCTCAACTCAAGATTGCTCCCATTAGCTTTCGCAAGTATATGCTCCTTCTCAAGGAATTGAGCATTTCAGGAAATAAGGACTTTTTGTTCCTTGGGATCAAAGAAGGTATACCCTATAGTATCCTTGGGGTAACCTAAAAAAAGACACCTGTCAAACTTAGCACCTAGCTTATCTAAACTCATCATCTTTACATAAGCAGGACATCCCCAAACTCTCAAGTAGGAAAGAGCGGGTTTCTTACCATACAATAACTTGTATGGAGTTTGGTCAATTGATTTCAATAGCGCTCTATTTAGAATATAAACTGCGCTCTCAAATGCATAACCCCAAAATGATCTGTTGAGTTCTTCTTGGCTCATAATATATCAAACCATATTGAGTAGGGTTCGATTCCTCCTTTCTGACACTCCATTATGTTGGGGTGTATAAAGAGGTGTCCACTGGGATAAAATACTATTATCCCTTAGATAATCTTGAAACTCTTAGATTAAGTATTCACCGCCTAGATCATATAGAAGGGTCTTGATACTTTTCCCAAGCTGTTTCTCTACTTCGGTTCTTAACTCTTTGAATTTCTCAAAACTTTTAGACTTATGCCTCAAAAGGTAAAAATAACCACATCGCGAGTAATCGTCGATAAAGGTTATGAAGTAGACAAAACCCTCATGTGTCTTAATACTCATTGGATCACATACATCTGAATGTGTTATTTCCAAAGTACTAGTGGCATGTTGTCCCTTTCCTTTGAAAGGTTTCTTAGTCATCTTCCCTTTTAAACAATGTTCACACTCACCATAGGACACCCATTCCATTGGGCTTAAGTCTCCACATTTGTGTAACTTAGTTAAGCGAGTCTCAATTATATAGCCTAAACGACAGTGCCATAAGTATGATGATTACTCATTATCTAATCTTGATTTCTTAACAATGTTCATATTTAGAATTTTGGTTTTAGTATATAGAATGTAAATGCCATCCATAGATATTTCACAAGCATAAAGAACATTATCACGTTGAATTTGAAATTTATTATTCGAAAATAAAAATTTAAAATCCTTCTATTGTTAAAAGTGCAACAGAAATAATATTCTTAGTGATAGTAGGAATATAATAGTAATTGTTCAAAACTAAAAATTGGCCACTAGGAAAACGAAGGCTATATGTCCTTACAGCTGTTGCAGCAACCCATGCTTCATTTCCAACTCATAGGTCCATTTCCCTCTTTGCAAGCCTCCTACTGTTCTACAATCCCTGCATAGAAGTATAAATATGAGTACCATAACAAGTATCTAATATCTAAGTAGACTCATAGAGAACTGTATAGAAACTCTCTATCATGAACATACCTGAAATCGATGCCTCACTTGGCTTCTTCTTCACTTGTTCAGAAATCTAAACCTTACAATCCCTCTTCTAGTAGCTGACCTTTTCACATCAGAAGCATACATTTCCAGTTCCTTTCTTACTTTTCTTCTTCTTACTATTTTTCTTCTTGGCACACAAACCCTTTCCAAAATGGGACCCACCTTGTGGAAGGCTTGGCTTTCTCAACAAAAAGTAAAGCCTATGATCTTTAGAATCTTAGGCTCTACGGTTTTCAGCATGTTGACCAACTCAGGAAATATGGCATCAATCTTGTTCATGTAATAATTAGTCACAAATTGTTAATAAATATCGATTAATGAAGCAAGAATCAGATCCACCCATAATTCGTGATCCATCACAAAACCCAGTCAAGTCAGCTTCTTTATATAACCCAACAATTTAAGAGCATGCTGTGGTGCTGAAGTGCCAGCATGCATCTTTGTTCCGAATAAGATTTTTGACGTATCAAATCTCTCAGACCTGGCCTACTATGAAAAGAGCTCACGAAGATGGAGGCCCATGCTCTCATGTTGTTTTTAAAGCTTAGAAATCATGGTTACCAGCATTATACATGCCGCTATTTAATAATTTTTTCTATGCTTCTCTTGTGCCTCGTTTTCATTGGCATAAGTTTCAGCATTAAGCTCATCAGGGAGGCGCTCATCTAAAGATAAGCTATCCTTTCAGATCTGAGGACTATCCTCACCACCTTGAACGAATCAGTAAAGTTTGAACCATCTAATTTGTTATCAAGAATTGAGCAAAGATTTATGTTTGGATTCATTGTTCAACCTAGATATTAGATAGAATTTATTTAGACATTAGTATATGTACATGTATTTAATAAAAGGTCTTTAATTAAACACATAATTCCTACTATTTTCTCAACATTCAAATATCCCCTTTTATTTAAATTCGGGAAATTTGGTTGAACCAATTTACCTTAGTAGGTAGCATCCATAGCAACTCATCATGAACCCCAGTATCACAGGTCAAGCCAAAATAAGATAACCATGGTGGGAACACGTCCATTTTCATCTCTTGCAATTGCTGACCCATTTGAGTTCTCTTTCTTTAGACGTGCATACCCAATTGTACGAATCCTCAAATGTGTCTCCAATTTGGCATTAGCTCCAATAATATGGACAACTAACCCATTTTGGTTAAGGCTTTAACCCCATCTAGTCTCATGACCAAACACATGTTAAGGGAAGGCATGTTTTACATGTGCGTACATCCGTTATAAGGTTCGTATCATGAATTATGACGGGAAGAATATATACCACCTTAATATTGTTGTGGGGATTTTATTGGTATCGCTGGTCTCACCCTAATCTAGGTCTTATACGATGGATATGATTATGAAAATAATAATTCCGGGCTATTTGAAATTATTAACTCTAAGGGAACATGCTCTGGACTAGTATATCATAATCATTCCATTATGCCAAGACTCCACATAGCATGCAAACAAATAAGGTCCATGTTTAAGTCATTGCACCAATGTTTATAAGTTTTAATTTAACAACTTAAACCATGTTTGTAAAACCATATGCGGAATCTGATTCCCATACTAGAAATAGACTAAGTCATAAAAGTCCCTTGGGTACTTTTGAGTCTTATACCGATAGAGATTTCCAAGTAGGAGAGGCCTCCCTTGAAGTGAGTGAGAAGCAAAGTCCAATCCTTGCCAAAATGGCCACTAGCACTTCGATTCGTTGTACCATGGACAACTATGATTTAAAGATTTCATTCTTTAATTAAGTGAAGTACGGGATGACCCTCAATTAAAGCATTTACATGTGTGGTAAAACATTGCTAATTTACATGATAATCACCTAGACTAAGTTTGAGTAAAACCTTGATCTAGTTATCACATTATATTTTATAACAGGAATTGAACCCTAAGTCATGCATAATTTAATCAATTTATAGAAAATAACATTTTAACACATTATTATCAATCATACATATAATAAGGCAGACTCTGATACAATTGCTAGTTAATCAAGATATTAATTGAACATGCAAATTTTGCAAAGTGGAATTTCAAAACATAAAATTAACCTAAGGATCTCCTAAGCATGTCATGATAGATATAATCTATGTCAAAAGTTCCATAGATGCTTTTAGGTTTATAAAGCTCATAAAAGAAACTTAGCATCTAAGTTTAGAGCATTACAAGTTGATGCGTGCTTTCTCTCTTTTGGTGATAGTGTTCCCTTAGAGCAATTCAACCAAACTTCATTAGCATGAGCTTCCAAACTAGGAGAGCCTTTATGATTGATCCATACGGATATTCACTAACCAAAATCTCATTGTGGAAGAACCTGTTAGTAAATAACGGCTACTATAACACCCGAAAACCAAACTAGTATAAACCAAGAAGGCTCACTTTAGAAAGATCCTTCAAAAAGAATTCATCGAGGATCTCGCAAAACAAAGGAAGAAGAAGATGTCAAATTTTGAGAGAAAAGCTGAGCTGAAGAAGTATTTTTGTCTTTGTGAATAAAGAGAGGAACTGGAATCCTATTTATAGGGAAAAGGGGGAGTGTTAGACTCCCCCTAAAAGTCCATGTGGGATGGGAATTCCCATCCCACATCCAAGTTAGCCGAGCGGGTCTCCATGACCCCCAAGCCAACCCGCGGCTTGCTGCCAGAAAGTAAGCCATAATGGGCTTACCCTATGTTGTAAGCTAGGATTCTGGGCCTTCCCGAAAGCCCAACTTTTGATCATGCAGCCCGCTAGAGCATGTGGGCAGTCCCCGTGCGCCAGCGGCTTGCAAGCCTTTCGGCTCACCGAACCTGTGTAGGCCCCACTCTGAACATCCCATGTTCATTTGGGGCCCACTTGTAACAGTAAAAATCCCTTGCTACACTCCATGCAATTTTTTCCATTTTCTCTTTATTCCATTAAATTATTAATTCGATCCAACCAATTAATAATTCTTCTAACAAATTTGACAATTGGTATTTTCGACATAGACCTAGTCTATATGTTCTTTACTTAGTCCAATAAAGACCTAAAGTGTGTGACCTCATAGGATCCCAATGTATTAAGCCTCTAGAGGTTAACTTAAACTTGGCTTCCCCATCCGAGAAATTTTAGACTCAATGTTCTAGACTGATATGGAACTGATAGCTCTAGATGATCAAATGGGCTTTCTAGCAAAGGTATTTGATCCCCTGATACTTGGAACTTCACGTGCTTGTGACTTGATCTGGTTCTGTAGTAGTAACTAATACAATACACTACTTCAATCAGGTTAAGTGCAATCTAGTTTATTGAGCTCAGATTAAGTTTTAGCTCATGTAATAGCCATAGCTGTCCTGGAATTAGACATGTTCACGAAGAACACCACTCAATCGTTATGTATCAAGTTTGACTAGAAACTCATTCTATCAATATTATATTCTGATCAGAGGTTTATGAGTCTGTCACTTCAACAAGGGGCCGTAATGTACATCTCCCATTATATCACTATATCAAGAGTGATGGATCCCATCTTGATTACTCAGCTTACCAACATGTGATCATCAATATACTTGTAATCACCCATGTCATCCTAATCGCCTGGGTATGAATAAGTATGATCCAAAAAGTATAGCAACTCCTACACAAGGTAACTAGTATCTTAGGTCTAAAGATACTTGTACTGCTACTGCAATAAGACATGACACCAACACATGGATATAGTTATTTATGAGTGTCTGTCTTATAGCGATCGCCAATGTATTAGCCGCATACATCAATGTGTTAACTCAAGGTTCCACTTTCAGCTCATGAGATCGGCTGATTGGATCTAATCCAAGGAGTAAGCCTACACATGCCAGGTTGTCCATTCCATTGATGTCAAGTCTCAATGAAACTATGACTAGGGATATTTAGACTATTCATA
>CATIWQ010113205.1:0-46289 GCA_949673415.1 Euphorbia schlechtendalii | reverse complement strand
TATCAGCACTTGACACTGGAACTAGAACATCAAAAGTACCATATTCTTTCTCAAGAGACCCAAATTCCTTTGGCCTCTGCAATTTTTTTAAAATTATAGTCTCATTGAAGTTATAAATTCCACATTTTACCACGTAAGTGACCCAGAAGCTGAGCTCATATATATCTTGAAAGCTATGTCAAATAAACAAGAATGCTATGTGATATACAAGTCAATCATGTAAAATAAAACTTTTCTAAAACAAGATAAGAAATTATTATTGGAAAGTGAACAATATTTTTTCCTGGTCTAACCAAAATGTCAAAGTATGACTTTAGTAACACTAAAAAAAGCTTTGTGGCTTTTCTAGCTCAAATTAATATAAAATTAATCTTTTATGACTCAAAACATTTGTGTGTTTGACCATAAAAAATAGAATTAGTAAATAATGGGGCAATTAGACTCTAAATCAATTGGTTCAACTAATGAGTAGCAGAGTCAAACCTTGTGCTTAACACGAATGCTTTCAGTCTGTGAAAGAGCAACAAGAGGAGGAATCCCTATTATTCTTGATCTAATACAAAATCCCTCTTATGACCATCTTTGAGGAGCAATTAACCAACCTAATTAAGATTCAAATTAAACAATTATTCAATTATTACTTTAGTAAATCAAACTAGTTTTGGCCTGTACTCCATTTGATTTCAAATTATGATATATACAAGCCATCTCATGTCAGCAAAAATCACCTACGAATTCTCATGTGTATTAATTCAAAAGAACAAAATGAATATGAGCAAGTTTAGCAATAACATGAAAGAGAAAAAGAAGTTTAAATGAAAAACAGATGCAGAGAATCAGGATTCATACAAGAAAGAGGGAGCAATTCACATAGACTCATAGAGAAAGAGAAAATCGAAACAAAAGGATTGTATTTTACCTCAAAGTAAAGCTTTCCCACTTGAAATCACAGTACTATTACTCTTCGTAACCTCAACACACTACTGATTTACATTGATTACAAAGGATGTAAGATTAGGGATTAAAATCAGATTAAGTGAGAGTTGTGTAGAAATTGTGCACCAGGTGCAAAAGGAAGAAGAAAATTACCGTATTTCATTGGTCGAAATCTTGATATTCTTCAGTCAAAGCTTTAGGTTAGACAAGAAAGATGTGAAGGGGTTTTAGGCGTACGAGAGAGATAAAGAGATGGAGAGGGGTTTAGTTGGCGGGAAATTATATTAAGGACCAGGTCTAAGGACCTTTTCTCATGCATGGATGACATGTGTCCCAAATGTGGTGAAGTAAAGAACCACTTATTATTATCGAGGGCTTCCTTGCAATATTGTCCTCAAATAATTTTCTTAGCCTTCAACACCTTATCAAAGGGTAAACATCTCTGATTCGAACAAAAGATAAATCATCCCAGCGCATTGAGTTTATCGTTCAGCTTCTGCACTTCCTTCATGCTTTTTTGTTCGTTGAGGTCAATAACGATATTTAATCTATCTGGGTTGACTTCAGTACCCCGTTGTGAAATAAGGAAGCCCAAGAATTTTCCTACTGATATGGCAAATCACATTTCTCTGTATTAAGCTTCAACTGGTACTTGCTGAGAAGGGTTAATATGTTTTGAAAATCTCTAGCATACTCCGTAGTCGCTTATTTTTCACAATCATGTCATCCACATACAACTTTACTTCTTTGCCTAGTCTATCCCTGAATATATCATTCACCATTCTTTTATATGTTGTGCATGTGTTCTACAGCCCGAATTACATAACATTGTAACAAAAGATTCCTTCATGGGTTACAAAAGATGTATTTTCCTAGTTCTCTTCGACTATCAAGATTTGGTTACATCCCATCATCGCATCCAACATGGAATAAATGGAAAAGCCCGGTGTTGCATCCACTAGCATATCAATGTTCTGAAGGGGGTAACTATCCCTTATGCATGCCTTGTTTAGGTATGTGAAGTCAACGCATATTCGGTACTTCCCATTGGCTTTCTTAACTATCACAACATTTGCAATCCAATCTAGGTACCACACCGACCTAATATGGTATGCCTTTAATAATCGATGACTTCTTGGGAGATAACAGCCTACCTATCGAGACTGTGGTTGCAACGCTTTTGCTTTATTACCCTAGTGCTTAGCTTCACATCAAACAGTGCTCAACTACTCTCAAATTTACCTCAAAGAGATCATCGGGGCACCAAGCGAAGGCTTCTTTGTTTTTTTGCAGTACGACGTACATCTCTTCTTTGACTCTCTCCTCCAAGACCTCAGACAACTGATAAGTGTATAATTACACTTATTATCATGATAATTTTATACATTAAACTCTATAGTTTAAGTCATTTTTATACTTCATATAAAAGATTTCATGTGGTATGTAGTATGTAGTTGTTTTTTATGCAAATGCATGTACCAGGTAAATCTTGGAAGTAAAATGATTAAAGTTGGAAATCTATGCAAAAAGAGTGAAAAAGGTGCAAAAAGATGCATGGAACTTAAGGAATTGGCAAAGGATCGAAGGTCAAAGATCGGTAGAAATCGTGAAGAGGAATCATGTGAAAAAGGCATGTCACGATCGTGACACACATATCGTGGTCGCGGCTTGTTAATTTTCAAAATAGAAAGTTACTAACCAAGTATTCACGGTCACGACAATCATTCACGATCGTGACCTTGACGGTTTTTTGGTCAACTCTTCTCTTCTTTCAACCACTGGATAAAAACAATCAACCGCCAAATGATAAGACACCTTTTGGAAGTTAACCAGTCATGAAAAGGTGCCTTTCCATTGTGGATAAGATCAACCCAATTCAATCAATCATAATGAAGTGATGCAATCTTTCACCAACGAACACAACTCTTTGTTTGTATAGACGCAACCCTTCGTACTCTATAAATAGGGCTCCAAACTCAACCATTTTCATGGAATATATGGTGTGTGGGCAGTTAATGTGACATAGAGGGTATATATGTGTATGTATGGATAGAGAGAAAAATTGTGTAGATTTCGCTTCATTCTAAGTTAGCGAGAAAATGTACAAGTGATTCGAACTTTATTTTGATCACTAGATTTCTCTACACATTCGAGCGATTGTTATATAAGTGTAATTGCAAATCAATTATCAATAAAAATTTTCATTCTTCAATATTCATTTATTCAATATCCACAAAGAATAGCATCCTAGCGGAGGTTCTGTACGAGTCGAGACCGAATTTAAAGCAGACGCAAGAATTGCGGGAATTGACGACTCCAATTAAAGAGTGGATACTATTTGATCAACTTTCGCTTTCACTTGCTTACCTTACAACTTTGCTTTGTTTTCTACTTATGCTTTCTATTTCGAAGTTTATGATATGTCTATGTGTCATAATGTGTATTTCGTGTTGAGTCTTTTATATTAATCAAGTTATATACTTTTGAGTTAACTTTAAGAGTAGTTTCATGGTTAACGAGATTGTGTATAATCACTGGATCTATGATTATAACGCTATTTAGTGAGCCAACATTTTTGGAATGGTAACTTGTTAAATATGGCTATGTGAGAGCGACCCGTACTAAGCATAGTAGTATTGTTATCCAGGTTTATATAATCTTCTTATTTCATTTGCACTAGATTTAGAAAAGTCATTTCATGTGTTATTCTGCGGTGAATAATTGAATATCTGAATATCTAGAACCGAATTTGTTAAATTAGTCTAGTATACGTAATATCTTTGTAGATTTTGCATGTTTTCTTTGTTATACTTGTTCATAGGGATAATCTATACTGATTTCTTCTACTCTAATCTATATACATTTATCCACCATCATATCCCAACCTATCCAATAAATAATAAAATCATTTATTTTATTTTCTTTGTTCCGCTACTCTTGTTAGTCGTTAGAATTGGTTCCTTCCGTGTGGGTTCGATATCTTTTAAAACTATATCGCAACTGTATACTTGCAGTTATCATCATTTTTCTATTTGATAAGTGGTATTGACAACACATGTACTTTAAAGCCAAAATCTTACGAACAAGTTATTAAACTTATCAGTAGAAAAGTGGCGAACAACATCCTGACTTACATCCCTTCTTCTAAGGTCACCGTCATCATTATATTTGTCAGCTCTGACATTTCACCCTGCTCCTTTTCTATTTCTTCAGGAATGGGGATGGGCTCGACTTTGAGGGATATGATGTAAGCCTCTTAGGCTGCTTGCTAGTTTCCTTGGCCGTGGCTATCCCTTGGTGTGTGGGGATATGGAGGGTTAAATAAGAGGGTTGATGACCCCCTCGGACCCTATTATTACTGGACGCCCTAAGATCACATTATATGCTAGCGGGATGTCAATGACTAAGAACTTCGCCCTTGACTTCCATCTAGATGCCTCACCCAATGAAATTAATAAGTTAGTGAATCCAAAAATGGGCATGACATGTCCGCCTAAGCCTATAAATGGGGCCTGGTTTATCGCGAGATGACTTAAGTTTCCGTCGATGGCATCAAAGAACTTCATATTCATCACGTTAATAGAAATCCCAGTGTCTTCCAACGTTCACCGAACCAAGAACCCTTCAATTTCATTTCGATAACCAGAGCGTCATTATGTGGCTGAGGTTTCTCCATGTGTGAAAAGGAGTAGCATGCCTCTCCACTTCGGTCGATATTGTCATAATCAAAGGAGCTCGCTCTCTTCCTCTTACCTTTTATTAGTCTACCAGGGATAACATGAATCACCCTCCTAGGAGTGGGCTTGTCATTTACTTTTCTTGGAGGTAGTTGATAGCCTCTTCCTTCACGGGGATCCCCGAGCCAATGATCTATTTTTATCTCATCCCTACGATCACTATCTCTCTTAGGCGGGTTTAGCAGGAACCGATGGATTTGGCCATCAACGACCCTCCCCATTAGCTCTCTCACTAATTGTTGGCACTCCCCAGTATCGTGCCCCTCGCTTTTGTGGAAGTCAGAGTAGGTTCTCGGCCTTCCTTTTTATTTCATATTTGGGGGATTTTGGAGATTTTCCTTGTTCCTATGTATCCACGTTAAGACTTCTTTTCATCTTGCATTGAGAGGAGTAAAGTTCTCAACCTCCCTTTGGGATTCTTCGTTGCGATAACCATACCTTCATCCCTACTACTTTCTTCTTATCGAATCCTCTCTTAGTGTCATTTCCAATTACTTGGTGTTCTTTTTATGGGTTTCCCATCATACCCACTTTCGTGCTTATTGCATCATTACCGCTATCGCAGTGGGCCTCTAAGTGGATATATCTTTGGCTAGGTCTATACTTTGGCAATCCTTTCAATGGCCTCCGACGCCACATTTATGCTGTAGTCTTTGATTCCAAAGCCACTTTTTAGAATCGCTCTATAAAGTCTGATAGCTATTCATCCGACCTTTATTTCACCATTTGTAAATCCTACACCGTTCAGCTCGGCAGGATGGACGTTATGAAATAAAAGGTGAAGCTCTTATCCATCATGTCGAAGTTGGATATTGATCCGAGTTTCAAGCTTTCAAACCAATATGTTGTTAGAACCCCGAGGGTGGTGGGGAAGAGTTTGCACAACATTGTATCTGTCATGTCTGATACTTCTATTCATTGACGATAGTAGCTTATGTGTGTGGTGGGCTCTTTTACCCAGGAGTATTCCCTCAAGCGAGGCTATTTGAATCCCCATCATGAAATTTTTTACCCGAAATCTACCCTGGTAGGGGGACTCCATGCTAGCGATTTCTATAAACTGCTGACTCTGTTTCTCTTTTGGCAAATAGCGTGTTCAAGCACTTCGTTGCAACTCGATCTAGGTCCCTTTCTCTGTTAGATGATTTTACTAATCTTTCCCTACGCTCTATTTTCCTTGCTTTGTGAGGGAATAAATTTTGTCGAAGAACCTTCAACATACTACTTTTCTCCCCACTTAACACTTTTCTCCTACCTCTTAGGTTTCTTCATGGCTAGCTGGCTTCTCTTCATGCTTCTTAGTCTGGGATTTTTCCGAGGTTTACAGTTTCGCCTACCCTTTCTCGACCATTCTCTCTTGCGCATCTGAATCTACTGGCCTATTGTAAGTATATCACAAGTGACTCCTTGTCGTGATAGACTTTGAGCTGACCACATGGGAGGATATTACTTATTTCATGGGTCACCTTTGATCTTTGAAGATTTCCTGCTTCTCTATCCACGAGTGCAATATTTTTTTCATCATGTTCTGCATCATAACCATGGCTGCTCGTTGCTATTCCACTTGTTGTACAAGTATGGTCATTATATCCCTATCACTTGTACTTCTTTCTTGACTTTCGCATGCAGTCTATCCGTCCATGAAAGTGTAATCGGTCATATGGCGTGCTTGCGATTGAGATACTTGTGTGGTAACTCCAGCCTTGTTTCCTGATTCTGGCATGTCTAGGAAGAAGACCGTACCGAGGATGTGTTAAGATCCCTTTATTTTGATAGGGGGAGTGGTCATAGGATTTCGATTCACGCTCATCGCACTAATTTGGTATATGTTCCGTTCTTAATGATTCTCCTTCTCCGTGTGGTCTAACGTTCCTGCAAAACAAATTTTCGATCGGGATTCCGACGAAGACCCTCTAATGCTGAAGTAAGTAAGTGGATTTGGTGAGAGTAATAAATATGGTAGTTATGAGATCAAGCATACCAGGGAATGTTGGTATTTATAAGAAGTAATCATCACCAACAGGGCTCATGGGAGAGGATTTGGCATGTTGTAGGCTGCTAAGTGTCGCATCAAGCCAACTTGACATTTAATGGGGCCATAGGGGCCGGACTGCTCATAAATGCGCCGATATTGTTTATTGACTTAGCATTTTAGTGGTGATTAAGTGGACCCACCGAACACCTCTCCCGGCTGGTTGTTAGGGCGGGGGATGATGCTCGATATCAGTGTGTTTTCACTTAATCTTTGGCCTCCATAATTAATGACTTCGTGTCTAGTGACTTCGGAATGTTCTTTCTAGTATGCTTGATATAACACGTTAAACTGATGATATGGAATGTTTGAAATGGAATAATAACAGCTATATAATAATAAAATATTTTATAATCATCAAACAGTAAAAGGAATTGTTTTTTGTTAGAGATGAACAGAATGCATAAAAGTGGGACAAAGTCAAATTACCCTCAAATCACCTTTCCGAGTGTTTAGGATGCCCTGAGACCGGTTCTGAATCGAGTTTAGATTTTGTGTTCTGTGACAATCCCGAGGTGACTATGAGAACACGCCCAGAAACTATGAAACAGAGTTTGAAGTGCTGAAATCTAGACCCGAAAGTTATTTTCACTTGATTTCCATGAGCTCCATAGTGAATTGCCAAAGAACCAAGGAAGTTCCGAGAAATTATACTTGTTATAGGAGTCTTTGAAAGTAACCAAATGTGTTCTGATTTGGTGTTTTGGTAAGTGTTTAGGTTGTAAAGCGAAGTTCAGGAATTATTTTACGGGTTTTGTTGGCAAAAACCAAAACTATATCAAGGTATGGATGAAGTATAGATAATTCTATTAGGATTGAGAGTTAATAGCAGATCAATGGCCAACTCCTACTTCTTAAGTTTAGCTTTGCTTTATATACTGGAAGAACATGTCAATCGACATATTTAAGATGCTATTTTTTCGATTGGCATATAACAGCATGACACGTCATGAGCTACAATGATTGTGGTTCTTGTCGATTGGCCATTCGTTGCGGGATTTTGTCGATCAGCATATTTTTGTATGAAATGAGATTGACATGCAGTGGAACTCTGTGGAATTATGACATGTGTTATATCGTTCGTCATATTTGTAGGTGATCTTCTCGATCGATGCTATGGAATATATAATATGTTCCATAAATTTTTGTAATGACATTGTTTGAAGGTTTGTCGGTCATCAAGAAGGTTTGAATTTCGAGAATAGAATTTGAATTTCTGATTTTGGCAATTTTTCAGAATGGAATTGGATCTGTTCCTAGATATTTGGACATTCTGGGTGAAGACGTAATTTTCTCATCAGACCGAGCATATCATTCTCACAATTATGTATGCATTGATCGTACTACTTTTACTGAACTAAGAAACTACCATAAGGTGACAGACTCTTTTTGTATTCTAAGTCTCCTTACGTACAGCAACATCTCCCGCAGAAATGATAAGAATGTTTGATTGATTATGGCAAATTTGTTTAGCATTTTTTTCTTCAATAAATGTATAAAAAATGTTTCACAAATTTACAAATGCAACACTTTTAAAGCTATCTGAATTTTTTGGCATTCCATTTTTGCAAATTATCATCATCGAATGAGATAAACATTTATATTTTTTTTGTGAATTTTTTAATATTGCACAAATGAATTTTTGGAAATACCCGGTCCTAATTTAGTTATTTGAACTAAATTGAGAAGTCATGGACTTCAAAGAATTAATTACATATACATTGCACATTGACATCAACAGTTTATTATTCATTCTTTTTCAATTTCCAATCTCATTATCTCTCTCGGATTTTCGTCTCGCGACGAAAACATCGCAAATCGATCGTTATCGATCTTCGTCGCTGTAGAAGTCGTGGATACATATCCATACTCTGACAAATCGTGAGATGGATCCGATTCGGCATTCAAATGAAGCGTTCTTTGATCTTGGGCACATGGAAAAGGCAGGTACCGAATTCATTTTTTATTTATGTTTTCCATCAATGATATCATGAGCGAGTTATTTTTTGCGATGATTTTGTGATTATGTTTGTTATATAATCTGTCATTTCTGGAATATTTGTTTCAAAAATTCGTTTTTTGTGTTTTTCTTGAATTACGCGAATAACGTGTGAAATGGAGAAGAAATCGTGTTTTGGAGCATTTTTAGCGAAATCTATGTGTTCCGGCCATGTTTCCGTTGTTTTTTTGTAGTTTTAGTAATTATAAATGTTCAGAAAATGGTTGAATTCATTTCTGGCCGAAATTGCGTGTTTTTCGCCATAAAAATTTTCGATTTTCACGTTGTTTTGAGTAAACGTAAAATTTCCGTTCTTTTTTCGTAAAAAGAACCGCGCCAACGAACTCGGAACTTGAAAACAAGTGGAACTGTGAAAGTTTGGTGGTCGGAAACCACTGACGCACACGTGTCGCATGCCGGCGGTTAATGTTGGCCACGCGCAGCAGAAGGAACGGTTACGATGCATGTGCTGCACGCGCCCGTACCATTCCGTCACACCTTTTCAACACGTGGAGGAATCTTGTCCCGCCATGTGTTAGGTGGTTATGCCACATGGCAATTCGGTCAACCATGCTAGGTTGATTGACCAATGGAAGGACGCCACGTGGCATTCAACGCGTTGATTGCCACGTGGGCCAATGGCTAGCTGCCACATGGAACTCATCCGACAGTCGAAATTTTTTTTCGCGTTTTCACCTTCTAAACAATTTTGTTTCACTCCGAAATTTTTTCTACCCCCCATTTTCATATTTTTTGGATTTAATGGTGAACTTTTTAAGAATTTCTTGAGGTTCAGAAAATATCGTTTTTCATTTATTATGTGTTAACAAATGCTTAAAAATTATGAAAAATTAGTTTCTGAATTTTTGAAATATTTTCAGTTGGTTAGAAATTAATTTAGAACCTACTCAAAAATAATTGAAAATTTTTCATATGTTGATTAATTTTGATAATTATTTTCTTTATATATTTGTATTAGTTACGTAAATGAAAATATACCATTAATATCCAATTTATTATTATATAATGATTGAATTTAATTATTCATGTGAGGTATAATATGAATATATTTTGGTAATATATTTATGTCTTTTAATTATTTGTGTGATAATTATTTGAATTATATATGTATTATATAAGTATTTTTAGTAATATGCTTAAATAATCAACCATTAACACGATGATTAAATTATTTTATATTTGTGAATAATATAAAATAAGACAAAATATGTTTTTGTTAATTATTTATGCAATAATTAAACATTAATTTATATGTGGTATAAATTATATGAATATATTTTGGTAATATATTTAAGTTAATTATTTATGTAGTAATTAACATTGACCTTTTGACATATGTTGTAGATATTCTATAATTATGCAAACCCCACATAATCCTGAGCATCTATTCAGTGGAAAAAAGCCAAGAGGAACTTGAGGAAATCGATTCTCAAAAGTGTACTTATTGTATTTGTATATCATACATAGTGTATTATGTTTTCGTGTGTATTAACATGGTTTTACAAATTTAATTTTCAATTTGTTTGAATGATCAAATTGTGTAATAATTGGACATTTGGGTTCGTTTTAAAATAATTTGATTTATTATCAGCAAGTTCGATCAAAGGAAAGAACTCTAGATCTAATGAGTGAACCTAATGTGATTATTTATGAACATCATAGTAGATGTTGTTGTAATTTTTGGATTGTAATACTTAGTGTATAATTTAATTTCAATAAGACATAAAATGGTTACACTTGTTAAGTATATTATGTGGCGGTTGACAATGTAAGTCATTGTCATTTGTTTAGCATCATTAATATGTGTTTGTTTGTTTGTTTATATTTTTTAATAACAAGTTTTATGCATGTTTTGTTATTGAGTAGTTTTGGGATTATGTTTTATTATGTTTTCACCTAAGTAATTTATTTGATTTGTATATTGTTAATTATTTTATACTTTATACTTGTTTAAAGACATATAAAATACATAAAATTTTTAAATCCTTAATAAAACTTCTATGACTAATATGCCTCATTGAATCCCAAATTAGTTTCATTAATTACGCATAATAAAGTTAACCAAAACTTATCGTTAAATATCATTAGTTAAGTGAACTAATTAACAACAACAGGTCCAAAGTGCATTTAATGAAATAATTCATAGTTAAATGAACCATAACAAACAATAAAAACACATATAATTATTATTGTACGATGAATCGAGCTGAATTAAATGCAAGTGTTCTCACTTGGTAGATGATGGGGTATTTATATCTTTTTCGATACTGGGGTTGATGCTTACATTTTCTTGGAAAGTTTGTATCCAAGTCAATAGTAATTAACGCACAAGTGCTCATAATAATTGACCTAAATCCTTGTATACGTGTTTAGTCTCACCATTACTAATTAAAGAATATCAGTGCTACGAGTTTATTTATAGAAATCTTAGATTCTTAACGGTAGTTATTAAGTTATCTGGAGGTTGAAGTTTGAGTTTGTGCTTGAGGAATAAAGAGTCATCTTATACTTTGAACATTGTTGTGTATGAGTTCAAAGAGAGTGGCACTCAGGCATGACAAGAATCTATTTCTTTCAAGGGGGAGGAAAAGGTTAATTACCTGTATCATTTTACTTAGTGCTATAAGTGATATAATTGCTGCAGTTCATCTAAGAGAGACATGTCCGAGTTTGATCATTAAATTGAAAGAATTTCTAACTAGTGATCGATTCTTCATTTTGAGTGAAAGCTTATGTGATGCACTTAACTCATCCTTATAGAATCAGTTCGTTTAACGTAGTTACAAGTTTCTTGGAAATTGTAGAAATTGCTCTTCTGATATCCAAGATTCTTCCTATATGCATTTGGCATAAGGAAAGTCTTAAAGAGATAGTTCTTAAGCCAACATATTTTAACTTACATTCGAATATCTAAAAAGGGAAGAAGAATAATGCAAATGGGTCTGAACCATATGAACACATATTTAATGGGTCCAAAGGCAATAAATAGTAAAATCATGAAGGTGATATGCAAAATTGCCATGATAGAGGTATTGCGCAATAGAGCACTATGCCCAACCTGGTACATGTAATATATTCTAAAGTGAATTATATTGTATTATGATCAATGTTGATGATGGAATCATATCCTTTGTGGATTATTGATTCAAGTGCAACATGTGACATGAGTATGGACCACGATAACTTTGTGTATTTTCGACAACCTATATGAGAAACATTGAAATTTATATCGACATCAAAATGAGTTGAAGTTCTATAGATTGACACATGTAGACTATATTTGCAATGAGCGCAAACCCATAACTATTTGATGTGTTGTATTCTCATACTATTTGTGTTGTATTCTCATACTATTTGTCAAAATTTAAATTTGTCATATGGTTTAATGAATAATAGGTTAATCTTTGAATTATTCCGACATTTTAGTTTCTTCATTCCAGAACTGTAGTTTTATTAGTCTAGTTCTTGAATAAATGGATTTATTGTAATGAATGTGCATTACAATTTATCAAGTGGATAATGTTTGTTTTCCACAGACTAACTTTTCTTTTAGAAGAAAATGTTAGTATATCGCATAGGCAATTGTATCACATAAGCTATGATGAATATGTCATATAAGCTTAATGTGATGGATAATTTATAATAATTAGATTACCACCATGTGATGAGTTCCATTTAAGGGAAATCAAACTTTTACTCCATTTCAAAATGAATTAGAATAAAAATCAATTGCAACTTATTCATTCTGATATATGTGATTCAATAGACGTGAAGGTAAGGTATAAGTCTAATTTTTCATCACATTAAATGATGTCCATACTTGTTATGACATCATCTACTTGATTACCCATAAATTTGAAGCTTCTAGCTATCAAAAGATTTATGAATCTAGTAATAAATCAATTGGATTTGACTTTAATTGGAACTGAAGTGGTAAAAAGTACTTTTTAGTTAAGTTTATAGTTTTATGTGATGAAGGGATTAAACATTCGTTGTTCATCCGTAAACTCTATATAAGTATAGAGTTCATGAAAGGAGAAGGTTGATTCTTCTTCCAATGGTTAAGTATATGTACTAAACCAAGTACCTTCAAAGTCTGTCTATTCCAACCCATATGTGACATGGACTGGAAATATATCTAATTTATCCTGATTGTGACATTAGGGTTGTATCAATTACTCCCACACTGCCTTGATAATTTTGGAAATTGAATCCAAGAGGTAGATGGAGTGTCTTTTAAGATACTCAAACATATCAAAAGGATATGTTTTTGTGGGGAGAATGCAGATAGATTTGTATTTGTCAAATTTTGAATCACGAAATATCAAATTCTTAGAAATGAGCTCTATATTATAGGTGTATTAGGTAAAAACATCTCCTTTTATTAAGACTCTTGAACTTAATGTTTGAATATATCTTCAAGTGGGAGTAATTCAAATGTATTGGTTCATAATGATCACTGTGAGCACGGGAATTTGTACTAGCTCGCGCGTTCAATGATGACGGCTTTTCGGGATATTTATCCTCAAATCACACAATTTTCGATCATCCGATGATCTTCAAATGGGAGTTTTCCTCATCTTTGAATTTACAAGGATTTTTTTTTATTTTCTACTTTAATACAGAAATTAATTAAAAAAATATAAAAATACACAAAAAAAATCCAAAAACGCCACAAAAAACGAGATCCAGAGCCAGCCTCTCTGGCGATCTCGCCAAACTTTTTTTACCTTTTTTGGATTTTTCGGGATTTTCCTATAAATAGCAGGACTTTTTTAGATTGAAGGGGGCTCAAAATTTCAAAGAAAAATTCTTCTTTTCAGAAAGAAAAACACGGAAAAACACTAAAAATATTTTCTTTAATCTCTTCCAATATTTTCTTGGATCCAAAACACGTTTGGATCCCAATTTTTTAATTATTTTCAAAACTTTTCATCATCTACTTTTCTTCTTAAATCCTCAGATATTCTCGGGTCTAAAACAAATTTAAAATCCAAGTCTGATTATCTTTTGGATAAATAAACACTTATTTTCCAATTAAATCACAACTAAATCAAAATGAATGAGGAACGCTCCCAGGGATTATACGGATACGTCGAAGTGGATTCACGTCGAAAGAGTAAGCCTCTGAGTTCCTAGAATTGCGGATTCTGTGCTCTCGTCTACTTAATCCTTTTAGGATTTTATTTGTTGACCTAGGAATATTTTTATTTCTTTTATTATGTAAATAATGTATTAATTCTCTTCTTCATCTTTATTTCTTTTTTTTATTTTATTATTCTTATGTTAGAATACTCCCACGAAGGGAATAAAAAGTATTCCTGGATAACAGACCTCACACTTTGCCATGCGATCATTTTCATTAATAAAATTAACCAACATATGTGTAAATAAAAATGAACAAATTTTTATTTAAATTAATAACTTCAAACCATCGATGTTTTAATTAGGCCACACGGGCCATCCCAAAAGCAAATATAACATATATGTCGTATCTCGTGCTAACCTTTATGAGTGCAGGTTAGATGTATGCCTAGGACTTATTTTCCTTTGGGTATTGTTTTTACGAAAATTGTAATTAATAGATTAGGCGGGTCGTTGCATCTCCCGAGATTTTGTAATTTTTGTAATCGTTACTTTTCCGCATTTACTTTCCGCATTTATTTACTGCTTTATGGATGGTTTATCGCTTTCGAATATATGTAAATCATGCATATAACTCAAAAAATGACTTAAGTGCGAATATGCGCAATTAAGAAAATATGATTTTCTGTAGATGTAATATAATGTGAACACTTAAAAAATAAGCAACTTATCCCGAACTCGAATCTCTATGTCTTAGTGGGCCGTCCCCCGGACGTTAAGCCTCGCAGGACTCTAATTCCTGGAAAGAGCTAATCCAGGGGGCGACTCCACATTAAGAGATGGCGGATTCGGGTTTGAACCAATCTAAAAATCTTTTTGCTATTCTCTTTCAAAAACCTTTACGGGTCCACGGCCCGGTACTATTTTCAACTTAAACACCCCTGTGGATCGCGCATCTCATTCTTCGTGCTCTCGGCCCATCGCTCCGTGTCATCCGCTCACAGTGGCGACTCAGCTAGGGATTTTTCTAAAACTTGTTTTTTTAAAAGATTTTAGATTTTGGATAAGTGCCGAAAATTATTGATCACATAATTCCATTTTCTCTTAATTATAACATATTCATAAATTTTGCATTGCAATAGAGGGGATTAGCCCGTAAGTCTAAGGTATAACTGCGAAGCTTTCTCTTGTACTAATCTCCCTCCCTGAGAAAAGATAGTACTTGAGTGGGTGGAGCACTTGTTGCCATATCGCATGTACCTCCCTCGTAAGAAGCTTGGAGTGTATTTTAGTGCAACAAGAACCTTCTACATCAGCAACCCATTTATAAATCTCATGTAAATAAACCATAGGCATTTTCCCTAGGGTGTTACCCAACAAATGACCATGCATTATATTTTTCTTACAGGTGCGCTCCTTGGTATCTTCATGGTGCTAAGATGAACCAAACTTAGGATAGAGACTAGCCAAAAACCCCCCTACACGCGAGAGTTATATGGTTGGAAGTTTGGACATTGCATTCTATGTGCTATGTAATTATTATTGTACAAATGTCATGCTAACCACGAATCTTTGTGCAGACACTTGAACGCACACACTTATATGATGTAACATAACATCTTCTCATCACATACACTTAGGATTAGATGACACTCAAGATCATATAGCCCTAGGACAACATGAAACTACTTAGAATCATGAAACATCAGTTACCCCATTTTAGCTAGATGACCACTTGACATTCGGCTATTAGCTCGTACAGGGAAAACATACCTTTCTTTTACTGAGTGATGTCCACATGACATCCAACATTCTGCCCACAACCTATGAGATGTCCACTCGACATCCAACTCACAGCCCTTCCAGGGTAATTATACACACCAAAAGCTCAAACGGGGAAAATACCTACCCAAAACCATGAAACCACTAGGACAACATGAAACCACTTAGAATCATGAAGCATCACTTACCCCTTTTTAGCTAGATGACCACTTGACATTCGGCTATTAGCCCGTACAGGGTAAACATACCTTTCTTTTACTACGTGATGTCCACTTGACATCCGACACTCAGCTCACAAGGGGCAATAATATATCCCACATGTTACCTATGAGATGTCCACTAGACATCCAACTCACAGCCCTTCCGGGATAATTATAAACACCAAAAGCTCAAACGGGGCAAATACCTACCCAAAACCATTTTTCCCAAAGGATATCCCAGTTGATGTCCTAACCTAAGCCTATACGAGGCAAACTTACTTCAAAAGTCTTGCCGTTTCAAATCTTCACGGGTATACGCTTCATACTTGAATCATTCGCCCACACGAGGCAATAATTCAAGTATCACCACATACCCTTAAATAGTGATGACCACACATACATCCGAAACTTCACCCTAGTTGGGCAAAATAACCAAATCATTCATTAGGTAGCTACATACAGTAGTTGTTTTCATTTCATTAGGGTATGTCACACTACTTACTCGAAATCAATTCGATCTCCTCATTCCATGAGACCTAGTCTTAGTACGAACCTCAAACTTTTGACCTATTATTACACGGGTAACTTAGTCACCTAATATGCATAATTCACTTTACGATATCACATAGGCATCGTTAGACCTTAAATCCAACCCCATATATTGGATTTTCATTTTTACCTAATTTCATCTTTATCTAACGACTAACTTGTTTGTTTCAAATGGATTGACATACATGTTATTTCACATCATGGCATGCTAACCCCTTTGTGAATGCAGCCATAACATTGAACATCTCACGCATTTCCCGCATCAAATCATGGATCTTACATGCACAGTCTGATCTTCTTCTTAGGTATCTTAGTTTGGAAGAAGCCTGCTCACCGCTTGGTCCGTGTTTCTCTGATCGTGGCCAGTCTGGAGGGGGTTCCATACACTAACTCAAGTGAGGACTCGGGTTCGAACTCGAATTCGGTTCAACGCACGTCGATTATAGCCAATCCACAAGAAGAAGGCGTGAGGGAAGATCACCCTGTCCTTACGGGATAAAATTCTCAGCAATCGTCGGTGAGCACCAAGAATGTAGCTGCCTTAAACGCCTTTGCAAATATTGAACAGCTCAGAATATGGTGTCCGCCCCGGAGGTCACCTTTAACAATGGCAATCTAACTAGCCGGCCTGAAATAGGGGTACCTTCCACCTATCATACGGTACCCCTATCTACCTTCTATCAGTTCGGAGCAAGTCAAAGACAGAACCAGCCTCTAATTATTCTACCGGGATTTAACTTTTCCAATCCTTTCCAGTAGCAATCTGGTAACCAATTCTTCCAAGGGTATCCTGTTCAACCAACGTTCGCACCAGGGCCTTTTTATCAAGGAATGACCCAACAGCCTGTTCCTAACTGGAGTACGTCGGTCGCCTCACAGTTCCAAGCACCTCACCTGCCCAATTTTTTACGTTTCCCCAGGGGAAATATAGCTCTTATCCAAGTGCAGGGAACGCCATCCTCCAACAACCAGGAATGGCGAAACTATGGTGATAATTCCTGGCCACTCATGGTGGTCATCTCATGAATTCATACTCGGTGTAATCGATAATCGGGGATGAAGATAGCTTACCCCCACACTTCGCAATACAGCAGTTTGAAAAGTATGTGGGATCTGGCTACCCGCGCGCTCACTTTATGCATTATCAGACTATGATGAGAGCATAAAGGGTCAGCAAACGGATGATGGCAAAGCTCTTTGTTATCACCTTGGGCCACCTTGTCAATGAATGGTACAGCAACCTTCAGCTGGACATAGCCATTGATTGGAATAGCCTTGCTCAGGCTATGATAGGGCATTATGGTTTCAACTCTCAAATGGAAACCACAATGCAACATTTGGAGGCTCTAAGGCAAGAGCAAGGTGAGAGCTTAAAATCCTACTATGCACGTTGGATGGCCACACAGGTCAGGCTTCGAGCTTGCTTAACTCTACCAAAGATAATAACCAAGCTACTGGACAGAGCACTGCCATCATACAGGAATAAGTTTGGGTCAGACATCTTTTCAAGCTATCAGGAAGTGTTTGAGAAGGTGGATAGGATGGAGCACTTTGAATCCATGGACATATCTGAAAGACGCTAGAAGAACACATGATTGATAATGTAATAAATTAGCTTTTAGCTACTTGGCCCATGGGCTTTTGAATTTTAATAAATTGAACTTTGTTTACTTTGCTTGATATTCTATCAATGATATCACGCATTCTCATAAGCATACACATAATGTTTTTAGCACATGTGACACATCATGTCATGAAATTAATTTGGGTATAAATGGATTCCCCAAAGTTACTGTAATTTCAAATGATTTGACTCTTGAGAGAAAGTGAGAGATAAACAAATGTACTTAAACGATGCATGATAGCATTTGCTTCATCCTACAAAGACGGAAGATTGAAAGAAAGATCTCCAGACACGAAACGACCACTGACTATTAAATCAGTCAATCAAAGGAACAAAGCACCCAAAGATCAAAATGATTGAAGCCAGATGAGGGCCAAAATGTCGACAAAGCAAATTGAGACCAGTCCACCGGTGCAATGTCACAAAGAAAGAGTTAAATCATTGACCACGTCAACAACTCCATCACATGGATCACCATCATTCATGGGACAATCAAACAAAAGTCAGTGTTAAAGATAAAAGGGAGTCGAATTGTTGAACATGTCAATAACTCTTTCGCACAGGTCACTGCCATTTGTGGGGTAATCATTACACAATTAAACTCAAAAGGGAAATGTTAATGATCTAGACCCATCATCACATACACCTCACGCCAGTAAAGCGGCATGAGCATCAACCAATCGATCAGAAATGTAGAACGAGACAGACAACAACTAAAGTCATGGACATGGACGGTGACCAGTCTACCAAATCAACCAAGTCTTACACAATTGCTATCACGCATAGGTGAAAGAAATAAATCAATGAAAAGTGGTACAAACAAAAAATAAAATTGTAATTAGCCTGCCAATTAACACTTGGTTAGTTGAACAAACATTAGGGCTTTTTTTCAAAATAGAAAAAGAATAGTCCGTTGAGTTGAAAACCCAAAAAGGGCAACTTAGGAAAAACTTAGGACATCAAGAGAACCACATTTATTAGAAAACCTGAGAGGGCTAATCAATGACAGGAGTCAGATCATTTGAAACATTTATACCTATGTTAAGTTCATAAATGAATTGTCATTTTTGTTGAATCTTTATGCACATGCTTATTTTGATTGCTTGCATGCCAATGGTATAATATCACAATTAAAGATTCAAAAAATGAAATAATAAACAATAAAATAAAGAAAAATGAGTCTGCTAGATTGAAAACCTGACAGGGCGGTCCAGGCAAAAATACAATGTTCGATAGATTGAAAACCCGCAAGGGCGGTCTATGCAAAAATTAGAACCAAAAAAATATCAAACTCATCATCTCCCCCTCGGAACGGTACGGGGCATTATATGCCTCAAACACTTCAGGTAAACAACTTCCACGCGATCATCATCGATACAATGCGGGATCGATGAATCATCCAAACTTTCCTCAAACCAGATCTAAGCTCTACACTCGAATCTGATACAACGAACCCATGGTCATCACTCCGAGGAAGTCATCCATGGAATCCCCAACAAGACAAACCTTAGGGGCAACCATGCACCAGCACAAGAGAAGGTTCTTCAATGAATGAAGCCCATGACACCTACAATAGATGAACATACATCATATGATAAATATTGTTCATGCATAAATCATGCATACATCACATACACATCATGTTATTTACAGATAAAGACGATGCCAAACTAGGGCAACACTATCCCAATAAACAAGAACCTCAACATGAGGAACCTAAGACGGATAATGGCCCACTTAAGTTGAAAGTCAACATAGCAACGTCACAAAAGCCTCCTAAAATAACGGAGTAGTTTTCGAGACATCCCCGAATCTCCATTAAACTTAGTTATTTATCATGATTTAATTTTTTATTGAAGGGGCAAAAATTTTTGCTTCACATAAACTAAATCAAATAATTAAAACATTCATCATAAAATGTATTAACATTATACTTTTCTCTGACTTGTCACAAGAAACAAGTCAACATCCTGCTAAAGTCGCCTTTGAAACAGATTCAGGCACCTATCTCCAATCATCATAAGGGGCACACAATGACCAAAACTAAAGAATGAAATGGTTGCTGACCACTAAAGGGACGCCGCAGAAAGAAATGGTCCACCCGCTCACAAGGGGCACCAAGTACCTAAGGGATTCTTAAGCAAGAAACAGACAACCCTATGAAGACAACGCCAGAAAGGAAGGCCTATGTTATCACCAATTGGGAAGAAGAAGTCACCAACCACACCGGTCAGGTATTCTCTCTATCCCTACTCTCATTTCGTGTGATCATACTGGTTATACAACCAGGGATGATCACACGAGGGGCAGTTGTGAGCACGGGATTTTGTATCAGCTCGCACGTTCAATGATGACAGCTTTTTGGGATATTTATCCTCGAATCACAAAATTTTTTACTGTCCGATGATCTTCAAATGGGAGTCTTCCTCTTCTTTGAATTTAAAAGGATATTTTTTATTTTCTCCTTTAATTCAAAAACTAATTAAAAAATATAAAAATACACAAAAAATCCGAAAACACCATGAAAAATCAGATCCAGAGCCTGCCTAGCCGATATTCGACGAGGCTCGCCAAAGAGTCTAGCGGGCCTCGCCAGACTCGCTGGCGAGGCCTGCCTCGCCAAAGAGTTTGGCGAGCTCCCCAAACTCCCTGGTGAGCCTCGCCAGACTCTGGCAAGGCTTGCCTCAAAAAAGAGGTTGGCGACCCTGGCGATCTCGCCAAACTTTTTTTCCTTTTTTAGATTTTTCTGGATTTTTCTATAAATAGTCGGACCTTTTTTGATTGAGGGGGATCGAAATTTTAGAAAAAAATTCTTCTCTTCAGAAAGAAAAACACAGAAAACACTAAAAATATTTTCTTTAATCTCTTCCAATATTTTCTAATTATTTTCAAAACTTTTCTTCATCTACTTTTCTTCTTAAATCCTCAGATATTCTTAGGTCTAAAAAAAATTTAGAACCCGAGTCTGATTATCTTTTGGATAAATAAATACTTATTATCCAATTAAACAACAACTAAATCAAAATGAATGAGGAACACTCCCGGGGATCATACGGATATGCCAAAGTGGATTCACGTCGAAAAGGTAAGCCACAGAGTTCCTAGAATTGCGGATTATGTGCTCTCGTCTACTTCATCTTTTTCTGATTTTATTTGTGGACCTAGGAATATTTTTATTTCTTTTATTATGTAAATAATGTTGTAATTCTCTTCCTCATCTCTATTTCTTTTTTTTATTTTATTATTCTTATGTAAGAATACCCCCACGAAGGGAATAAAAAGTATTCCCGGATAACAGACCTCACACTTTGCCATGCAGTCATTTTCATTAATAAAATTGACCAACATACGTGTAAATAAAAATGAACCAATTTTTACTTAAATTAATAACTTCAAACCATCAATGTTTTAATTAGGCCACACGGGCCTTCCCAAAAGCAAATCGAACATATATGTCGTATCTCGTGCTAACCTTTGTGGGTGCAGGTTAGATGTATGCCTAGGATTTATTTTCCTTCAGGTATTGTTTTTACAGAAATTGTAATTAATAGATTAGGCGGGCGGTTGCATCTCCCGAGGTTTTGTAATTTTTGTAATCTTTACTTTTCCGCATTTACTTTTCGCATTTATTTACTGCTTTATGGATGGTTTATCGCTTTCGAATATACATAAATCATGCATATAACTCAAAAAATGACTTAAGTGAGAATATGAGCAATTAGGAAAATACGATTTTCTGTAGATGTAATATAATGTGATCGCTTAAAAAATAAGCAACTTATCCCAAACCGGAATCTCTGTGTCTTAGTGGGCCGTCCCCTAGACGTCAAGCCTCGCAGGTTTCTAATTCCTGGAAAGAGCTAATGTAGGTGGCGACTCCACATTAAGAGATGGTGGATTCGGGTTTGAACCAATCTAAAAAACCTTTTCGCTATTCTCTTTCAAAAACCTTTCCGGGTCCACGGCCCGGTTCTATTTTCAACTTAAACACCCCGGTGGACCGCGCCTCTCTTTCTACATGCTCTCGGCCCATCGCTTTGTGTCCTCCGCTCACAGTGGCGACTCCGCTGGCAATTTTTCTAAAACTTGTTTTTTTTAAAAGATTTTAGATTTTGGATAAGTGCCGAAAATTATTGATCACATAATTCCATTTTCTCTTAATTATAACATATTCATAAATTTTGCATTGCAATAGAGGGGATTAGCCCGTAAGTCTAAGGTACCCCTATTACCGCGAAGCTTTCTCTTGTACTAATCTGCCTCCCTGAGAAAAGATAGTACTTGAGTGGGTGGAGCACTTGTTACCATATCGCATGTACCTCCCTCGTAAGAAGCTTGGAGTGTATTTTAGAGCAACAAGAACCTTCTACATCAGCAACCCATTTACAAATCTCATGTAAATAAACCATAGGCATTTTCCCTAGGGTGTTACCCAACAAACGACCATGCAATATATTTTTCTTGCAGGTGCGCTCCTTGGTATCTTCATGGTGCTAAGATGAACCAAACATAGGATAGCGACTAGCCAAAAACACTCCACGTGGGAGTTATATGGTTGGAAGCTTGGACATTGCATTCTCTGTGCTACATACTTATTATTGTACAAATGTCATGCTAACCACGAATTTTTGTGCAGACACTTGAACGCACACACTTATATGATGTAACATAACATCTTCTCATCACATACACTTAGGATTAGATGACACTCAAGATCATATAGCCCTAGGACAACATGAAACTACTTAGAATCATGAAACATCACTTACCCCATTTTAGCTAGATGACCACTTGACATTCAGCTATTAGCCCGTACAGGGTAAACATACCTTTCTTTTACTAAGTGATGTCCACTTGACATCCAACTCTCAGCCCACAAGGGGCAATAATATATCCCACATGTTACCTATGAGATGTTCACTCAACATCCAACTCACAGCCCTTCCGGGGAAATTATACACACCAAAAGCTCAAATGAGGTAAATACCTACCCAAAACCATGAAACCACTAGGACAACATGAAACCACTTAGAATCATGAAACATCACTTAACCCTTTTTAGCTAGATGACCACTTGACATTCGGTTATTAGCCCTTCCAAGGCAAACATACCTTTCTTTTACTACGTGATATCCACTTGACATCCGACACTCAGCCCACAAGGAGCAATAATATATCCCACATGTTACCTACGAGATGATCACTCGACATCCAACTCATAGCCCTTCTGGGATAATTATACACACCAAAAGCTCAAACGGGGAAAATACCTACCCAAAACCATTTTTTCCCAAAGGATATCCCAGTTGATGTCCTATCCTAAGCCTACATGAGGCAAACTTACTTCAAAAGTCTTACCTTTCCAAATCTTCTAGGGTATACGCTTCATACCCGAATCATTCACCCACACGAGGAAATAATTCAAGTATCACCACATACCCTCAAATAGTGATGACCACACATACATCCGAAACTTCTCCCTAATTGGGTAAAATAACCAAATCATTCATTAGGTAGCTACATATGGTAGTTGTTTTCATTTCATTAGGGTATGTCACACTGCTTACCCGAAATCAATTCGATCTCCTCATTCCATGAGACCTAGTCTTAGTACGAAACCTCAAACTTTTGACCTATTACCACATGGGTAACTTAGTCACCTCATATACATCATTCACTTTACGATATCACATAAGCATCGTTAGACCTTAAATCCAAACCCCATATATTGGATTTTCATTTTTACCCATTTTCATCTTTATCTAATGACTAACTTATTTGTTTCAAATGGATTGACATACATGTTATTTCACATCATGGCATGCTAACCCCTTTGTGAATGCAGCCATAACATTGAACATCTCACGCATTTCTCACATTATATCACAGATCTTACATGCACAGTCTGATCTTCTTCTTAGCTATCTTAGCTTGGAAGAGGCATGTTCACCGCCTGGTCCGTGTTTCTCCGATCGTAGCTAGTCTGGAGGGGGTTCCATACACTGACTCAAGTGAGGACTTGGGTTCGGTTCAACGCACATCGATTATGGCTAATCCACAAGAAGAAGGCGTGAGGGAAGATCACCATGTCCCTTACTGGATAAAATTCTCAGCAATCATTGGTGAGCGCCGAGATTGCTGCTGCCTTAAACGCATTTACCAACAGTAAACAGCTAGCATCGCTCATTCGCCAACATGCCGGGAGAGCTCAGAATATGGTGGCTGCCCCGGAGGTCACCTTTAACAATGGCAATCTAACTGGCCGACCTAAAATAAAGGGACCTTCCACCTATCATATGGTACCCCCAACTACTTTCTATCAGTTCAAGGCAAGACAAAGACAGAACCAGCCTCCAATTGTTTTACCGGGATTTAACTTTGCCAATCCTTTCCAGTAGCAATCTGGTAACCAATTCTTCCAGGGGTAGCCTGTCCAACCAACATTTGCACCAGGGCTTTTTTATCAAGGAATGACCCAACAGCCTTTTCCTAACTGGAGTACATCGGTCGCCTCACAATTCCAAGCACCTCAACTACCTAATTTTGTAGCATTTCCCCAGGGGAAATATAGCTCTTATCCAAGCGCAGTGAACGCCATCCTCCAACAACCAGGAATGGTGAAACTATGGTGATAATTCCTGGCCACTCACGGTGGTCATCTCATGAATTCATACTCGGCACAAACGATAATTGGGGATGAAGATAGCTTACCCCCAAACTTCGCAATACCGCAGTTTGAAAAGTATGTGGGATCTGGCGACCCGCGTGCTCACTTAACGCATTATCAGACTGTGATGAGAGCATTAAGGGTCAGCGAACGAATGATGGCAAAGCTGTTTGTTATCACCTTGGGCCACCTTGTCAATGAATGGTACAGCAACCTTCCACTAGACATAGCCATTGATTGGAATAGCCTTGCTCAAGCTATTGATAAGTTTATAATTACACTTATTATCACATTAATTTTATACAATAAACATTGTAGTTTTAGTCATTTTTATACTTCATATAAAAGATTTCACGTGGTTTGTAGTTGTTTTTTATGCAAATGCAGATACTAGCTAAATCTTGGGAGTAAAATGAGCTAAAGTGGAATTCTAAGAAAAAAGAGTGAAAAAGGTGCAAAAAGATGCGTGGAACTTAAAGATTTGGCTTAGGATCGAAGCTGTTGAAGATCGGTGAAGTTACAAGAAGAATTCTGAGTAAAACTCAATTCACGGTCGTGACAATCATTCACGGTTGTGACCTGTTTAATTCAGAAATAGAAGATTGCCAATCAAAGATTCATAGTTATGACATATATATCACGATCGCGATATGGACGGTTTTCTGGTATTATCTTTTTAACTAACAACCGCCAGATAAGCATGATCAACTACCATCAACTACCAATGAATAGACACCTATTAGGAGTCAACCAATCATGAAAAGGTGCTTATCCATTGTGGATTATATTAAAGCTTCTCAATCAATCACAATGGAGAGATGCAATCTTTCACCAATGGACACAACCCTTCATTTGGATAGACGCAACCCTTCGAACTCTATAAATAGGGCTCCAATCCTCTTCAATTTCGGGCATTCAAGAAGTGTAGTGGATTAGTGTGGCATAGAGTGGAAAAAGTGAGAGAGAGAGATATAGTGTGTGTGTGTGTGTGTGTGTGTAGATAGAGTCGCTACGTTCTTAAGTGTTAGTGAGAAAATGTTTAAGTGATTCGAATCCTTCTTTCTATCACTATATTTCTCTATATTCTCGAATGATTTTTGTATAAGTGTACTTGTAAATCCCTTATCAATAAAAGTTTTCGTTCTTCAATATTCGTTTGTTCGATATTCGCAAAGAATAGCATCCTAGCAGAGGTTCTGTACGGGCCGAGACCGAATTCAAAGCAGACGTAGGAATTGCCAAAATTGACGACTCCCATTGAAGAGTGGATACGGTTTGATCAACTTTAGCTTTCACTTGCATACCTTACAACTTTGCTTTGCTTTCTACTTATACTTTCTATTTCAAAGTTTATGATATGTCTATGTGTCATAATGTGTATTTCGTACTAAGTCTTTTATGTTAATCAAGTTATATGCGTTGGCGTTAATTTTAAGAGTAGTTTCAGGGTTAATAATATCATGTATAATCATTGGATCTGTGATATAATGCTGTTTAGTGAGCCAACATTTTTGGAATGGTAACTTGCTAAATGTGATTATGTGAGAGCGACCCGTACTAAGCATAATATTGATGTTGTCCAGGTTTATATAACAGTCTTATCTCGTTTGCGCTAGACTTAGAAAAGTTATTTCATGTGTTGCTCTGTGGCGAATTATTGAACATCTGAGTGTATTGAACCGGTTTGTTAGATTAATCTAGTGTGTCATAACACCTTTGTTGTACTTGCACGTTTCCTCTGCTATACTTATTCGTAGTGAAAATCTATTAATTTAGAGTCTCTAATCTATCACATCTATATTTATTCAACTATTCATTCTAATCTTCCTACCCATAAAAAAATCTCTAATCTATTTTTATTTTATTTACTTTTATGCTTCCCTAGTTATCTTTAGACCTGGTTCCTTCCCTGTGGGTTCGATATCTTTTAAAACTACATTGCAACTGTATACTTGCAGTTATCATCATTTTTCTATGCGATAAGAGGTATTGACAACACCTACATTTATTTGTGAAAAAGTTTTTAGCACAGTTATTAGCCAATAGTTCACGAGATTTTGGAACAATTATAGATTAAACTTATCAGTAGAAAAGTGGCGAACAAGTTTTTGGCGCGTTGCCGGGCAGGGCAAATGCGTTCCGAAGATATTGTTAGGAAGCCAAGTAAGTTTTGAAGATATTGTTTATTTGTTTTGTTTCTCATACTATACAATTTTCTAAATTTTATTCTAGATACGAAAAGTTTATGAAATAATCATCTTTGAGGTGATACATCATAATTTTCTGTCTTAATTCTTGAGAAATAGAAGATTTTCTTCTATTTTTCCTATTCACGTTCACGACTATCTATCGCGCTCGTGAATTCCTTTATAAACTTTCTTTTTTTCAAACGTTCAACAGTCACGCTCGTGACATTACTTCGCGATCGCGACCTGTGTAATAACTGCAGCGGTTGAGCCGTTATTTGACAAATTTTCCACTAATCTCTATAAAATTGATGCACATTTGTTCATCAATCATCTACTCCTTCAATCAAAATTATTCCTCTCAAATCGATACTTATTCCAAATCAATTTTCCTTTCAATTCTTACAAATTTTCTTATATCCAAATGGCTTATCTAGCAAGAACTGGTATTTTTCAACCAAAGAATATCTAGGAGTGGTATGAAGCACCATTCAGAAGAAGAGGGGGATCATTATGAAATGATCCGAGGTGCTGAATTCAAGAGTTCTTATACAATTCATAGGAATAGCCTCATTCATTTGGGTATTTTTGACAGAGTTATGTACTATCTCAGAGTACTTAATTTTGTCATTTACTCTAACCTAACCCTCGGAAATAGTTTGAGTGATTGCATGGAAATTCTAGTTATGGTGGCTTGGAGGAATGATAGACAAAATTGTCATTTTGGAGATTTGGTTATGGTGGCTTGGAGGAATGATAGACAAAATTGTCATTTTGGAGAAGTATTTGGGATTTCCAAAGGATTGTTTCTATAAGATGCTTCCTGGTTGGAATCCTATACCAGCATGGAATCGTTTGACAGGCCAAACTGAATACGAACAAGAATTCTCCTATAGCTAGTGGATTCGTGATCCTTGTTTGTTGGCATTACACTTTTACTTAAGTGGTGCTTTTTTTGGTAGATCAAACTCCGATATTGTCATTCCTGAAGAATTGTTTATCTTGGAAGCAATTCTAGAAGGCATTCTTGTCGATGTATCTGGGATTATGATGGAGATGCTCATGTTTGTAGCATGAAATCTTTAATTGACCAAATATGGATGTCGTACAATGGCAAATCTGTTGGGCCAAGTAGAGAGATTACCATATTTTACGAAAATTTTCAATAGTGAGGATGTAATGCCAGAGTTAACAATGGAAGTCTTCTTTGAGAAAAATTTCTTAATAAGGAACATTGGAGAAGATAGAATAACTTATGGCTAGAAGCCAGGGTAAGAAAGGGTGGAAGACAATAGAGAAAGAGAGAGGCAAGGAGAAATCTGAAGAGATTCCAATCTTCATCAAAGATTAATTGATCTTATGGAAGGACAAGTTTCGATCCATATAAAAATCGAAGACGTTCGTGCTTTACTGATTGATATTGAACAAGATTTAAGGGAATTAACTTATGACATTAATCGGATGATAAAATCACTCCCGCCTGAATGAATTTCATATCTTTTAGAAAAATTTGTATAGGTAGATTTTAGATTGTTTGTTTGTTTAGTATGTTTGATCGTTTGCTTATTTGTTTGTTTTGTTTTTAAGTCTTTATTAATATAATATAAATTATTTGAACGCCAAGACGTCAATGTTCAATTACTATCTTCACCATGAATTCTCAAGGTACTATAGTAAATATTTATTATTTATATTTAACAAATTTGTGTTTCTGTTTTTAAGTTTTTATAAGTGCAAGACTAAAAATAGAAGAAATTTGAAGGATAAAGAGAATCAAGACCGTGACATATCTCGCGCTTGTGATCACTGGAGAATAAAAGTTTCTGTTTATTACATGAGGAGAGTCACAATAGCGACTGGCCTTCACGATCATGACATGACAGAATTATAATCGTTACAGCTCACGAACTGACACGCGATAGATGGTTTAAACCGCCATTAACGGCTAGTTTTGACCCCAAACGGCTATAAACCCATTAATGACCAATTAGAGACCAAATATATCTCTATAAATAGGTCCAAGTTGAACCCTAAACACCATACCTTCTAAGAGCCGCCAAAATTTCTGAAATTTCTAATCTTCTACATTCAAGTATCTAAACCATTTTCGATCCTTTATCTTCAAACCAACATGACTCGTGTGAAAAGAGCAGCATATAAGAGAAGTACACAATCGATTCAAGAATAATTCGGTTTTCCATTCCCGTTAAGGATGAGAGAAGAAGGCAAGAGATTCAAAAACTAAGCAAATTGGATATCACCGAGATGATATTCCTCGATCTAGTTTTGTTGGAAACTCTTAATCTCCGACAAGATATGGAGATATACCTTTCAGTTCTTGGTCTTTCAAAATTTGTGGATATGCGATTCCCACAAAATCGAGATTGAATTCTCGAATGTTTGGTGACATTCAATTATGAAGATTCAAGGAAGAGGGCGATTCAATTTCAGAATGAAGGATAATAATTCACCGTCACAAGAGAGATGATGGGTGATTGGTTCGGTTTCGAGATTGCCAATTCAGCAAGTATGACGGACTCATTTTAACCTAACCGAGTTTGGGCAAATTTATCGGGTAAGAGAGTCTTCGATCCTAAGAATTCTCCTAACAAACTCATTAAGGATGAATGATTTCTCCTTCTCCATAAATACCTTTCCACTTCGGTATTTTGTCGAGTCGAGAATACTAAAGTTCAAAAGAAGCACTTGTTTGTTCTTTCTTGTGCAATGATGAAGCAAAAAGCGGAAATTGTGGATATAATTTGGGACATGATGAAGAAGAACTCAACGAGTATGAGGAGTAAAATTGGAGCGGCCGAGATTATCACCACCATAGTTTTGGGAGCAAGAGGTGAACTCCCCTATGTTCACCAACCTGGTGAGTGTTTTCGATATATGGATGGAAATTATTTAAAGAACACCGGATTACTCCAAGAGCACAATGGTGTTTATTCTTTTTATTCCTACTCCAACCACACTAAGAAACTTAACTTAACTCAAGAAGATTCTTTTGTCGGACCATCAAATCCATCCGTGAACCGCCGCAAAGGAAAAGAACCGATGACCGAAGTTGAACAAGAAAATGAAGATGAAGAAGCTCCGGAAGATTGGAATGCTAGCATGCAACTTAAGTTGGATAATTGCCAAGCGGAACTTGGAGTCATGAAGAGAGACATAAAAATTCTAAAGAAAAGTAATAAATCGATGCTTCGAAAATTACTTTCATTCTTTAGAAAGCAAAATTGTCAATTCACTCCTAGTCCACCGGATTCTCCTTCACAATAAATGGGTTTTTATCTTTCCTTAGCTTTAATTTCAGTTATTTTTAGACTAGCTTTATCTTTAGTAGTTTAGTTTTGATTTTTATAATGTCTCACAATGAGGACATTGTGTTCTTTAAGTGTGGGGGGGCATTTGTAAAAATCCTGAAAAATCCAAAAAAAATGAATAAAAATTAAAAAAATCGAAGAAATTTGAAAATTTTTCTTGATATTTTGTTAGTTATACATTATCATTTCTTATACATTACTAATAATTTTCCAAGGTTATTGTGAGTGTTAGGTTTTACAAGTTTGATGTTAGTGCAAAAATTGAGCGCATGTTGAATTTGAGCATTAGTAGCAAAACATTATTGGCAAGGATGAGTAGTGAGTAACATTCGAAAGCAACATTCTAAGTAAGTTTCGATTTATATTTCGATGCAACATGAATTAGTATAAGTTATATAGTTTTGGTTCAATGCTTTCGATAAGTTTAAGTGGAGTAATATCTAATAGTATTCTTACTATGAGTTTTATATGCAAATCTCGAATGGGTCTTATAAGTATTAAGTATGTTTAAAGTGATAGGAAACTATAGCCATAATACTTTGAAAATTGATCAATAAAGGATAAGGGTATTAATGAAAAATTAAAAGAAAGAGAGGATAACCAATGAGTTATGCAAAAGGTGAGGAATGGTACGGAGCAAAAACTACAACCATTCATTGAGTGAAAAAAGAAAAGAAAGCATAGCACGAAAAATGGGTGCAAAGTACAAAGTACTTCAAAAACATATGCTTAAAAAAATGAGAGAGTGGTATGGAGCATAAAATGCAACCACTATGAGTTTTTTTAGCATCCTAGGTTAACTAAAAATGCCTTGAGAGAAATTAATCAAAGTGTGCTTTTTATGTCCTTTATACTTTATACTGTACTTAAGAGAAGGTAATATTCGAGTATGCATATAACGCTTATATGAAGATGCGATTCGGTTAACTCTCATTATGAACAAAGATACACAACTGAGCTATATAAATTGCACATTACTAATTTGTGGGGAATTTCGAACTTCTACTTGAAATCATTTGCAAAGTGGAATGTGGTACTCACTGCAATAGTCTTTCGCCAATAAGGTACGAACTTGTTTACCAAATTTATGCACTTATGTTGATTTTACCTTGAGGATAAGGCAAAAGTTAAGTGTAGGGTATGATAAGTGTATAATTACACTTATTATCATATAAATTTTATGCAATAAACATTATAGTTTAAGTTATTTTTATACTTCATATAAAAGATTTCACGTGGTGTGTAGTTGTTTTTGATGCAAATGTAGATACTAGGTGAATCTTGGGAGTAAAATGATAAAAAAAGGAATTCTATGAAAAAAGAGTGAAAAAGGTGGAAAAAGATGTGTGGAACTTGAAGATTTGGCTTAGAATCGAAGCTGTCGAAGATCGATGAAGTTACAAGGAGATTTCTGAAGAAAGCTCAATTCACAGTCGCGACAATGCCTCGCGATCACGACCTGTTCAATTTAGAAACAAAAATCTACCAATCAAAGATTCAAGGTCATGAATCACATATCGCGGCCGTGACATGGACGATTTTCTGGTATTATCTATTGTGGATTGAATCAAAGCCTCTCAACCAATCACATTGAAGAGATGCAATCTTTCACCAATGGATGTAATTCTTCATTTGGATAAACACAACCTTACAAACTCTATAAATAGGGCTCCAATTATTCAAAAATTTCTTGCATCAGCAGTGCATTGGATTAGTGTGGTATAGAGTGCAAAAAGTGATAGAGAGATATAGTGTGTGTATTGTTAGATTCGCGAGTAGCAAGAAAATGTTTAAGTGATTCGAATCCTTGTTTCGATCACCAGATTTCTCTATATTCTCGAGCGATTGTTGTATAAGTGTACTTGCAAATCACTTATAAATAAAAGTTTTCGTTCTTCAATATTCGTTTGTTCGATATTTGCAAAGAATAGCATCCTAGCGGAGGTTCTGTATGGGCCGAGACCGAATTCAAAGCAGATGCAGGAATTGCGGGAATTGATGACTCCCTTTAAAGAGTGGATACGGTTTGATCAACTTTATCTTTCACTTGTATACCTTACAACTTTACTTTGCTTTCTATTTATACTTTCTATTTCGAAGTTTATGATATGTCTATGTGTCATAATGCATATGTCGTGCTAAGTCTTTATTTGTTAATCAAGTTATATGTGTTGGCATTAATTTTAAGAGTAGTTTCGGGGTTAACAATATCGTGTATAATCACTGGATCTGTGATATAACATTGTTTTGTGAGCCAACATTTTTGGAATGGTAATTTGCTAAATGTGGCTATGTGAGAGCGACCCGTACTAAGCATAGTATTAATGTTGTCCAGGTTTATATAACAGTCTTGTCTCATTTACGCTAGACTTAGAAAAGTTATTTCATGTGTTGCTCTGCGGCGAATTATTGAACATATGAGTGTATTGAATCGGTTTGTTAGATTAATCTAGTCTGTCGTAACACCTTTGTTGAACTTGCACGTTTTCTCTGCTATACTTGTTCATAGTGAAAGTTTATTAATTTAGAGTCTCTAATCTATCACATCTCTATTTACTAAACTTTTCATTCTAATCTTCCTACCCATAAAAAAATCTCTAATCTATTTTTATTTTATTTACTTTTATGCTTCCCTAGTTATCTTTATACCTGGTTCCTTCCCTGTGGGTTCGATATCTTTTAAAACTACATCGCAACTGTATACTTGTAGTTATCATCATTTTTCTATGCGGTAAGGGGTATAGACAACACCTACATTTATTTGTGAACAAGTTTTTGGCACAGTTATTAGCCAATAGTTCACGAGATTTTAGAACCGTTATAGATTAAACTTATCAGTAGAAAAGTGACGAACAAAACTTTCAAGATAGAATTTCAAAACTTAAAATTAACCGTAAAGGATCTCCTAAGCATGTCTTGATTGATATAATCTAAGTTGAAACATTCCATAGATGCTTACATGTACTTATTAGAAGAAACCTAGCATCTAAGTAAAGAGAATTACCAGTTGATGCTTTCCTTCATTTAGTGTGGCGTTCCTTTAGAGTAATTCGGTAAAAATCCATTAGCACTAGCTTCTAATCTAGGAAAGCCTCTATGATTAATGAACAATGATCTTCACTGACCAAAACCTCTAGTTGAGGAAGAACCCATTGGTAGATAGCAGCTACTAGATTGCTCGAAGACCAACATGAAAATATTAGATGAGAAGGCTCACTTCAAAATTGAAAAAGCCTTCCATAAAATTCTTGCAATGTTGGAAAAACTTGTGGAGGATCTCGTAAAAATCTCACAAAGAAAAGATGTCAAACTCAGAAGGAAAGGCTGAGCTGAAGTACTTTGAAAAGGAGAAGGGGAAGCTATATATAAGGAGAAGAGGAGCTGAATGCTCCCCTTTTTTCCAATGTGGGATAGGGAAAACCCTATCTCACATGTAGGTCTTACGCGTGGATTCCTAGGATACGCGGTCTAACTCGCCCACAACCCGCATACGTGGGCTATGTTGTAGCCGTGTAAGGCAAGCCCTTGCGGGCTGTCTCACAACCCTAGCTTGCGTATGGCTTAGAGGGCCTGCATAGTAGGCCCTCGAAAGCGCTGCCATAGGTAGCACTTGCGGGCCTGCTTCCTGCTAACGCGCGTTAGCCTAGTGCAGGAACACGCTTTTAGCCCATGAGCAATTTTTGCTTGCGGGGCAACAGTGCAAGCCCCACCTGCAAACAACCAGTGTTCACGGGGCCCACTCACAACGGGAAATTTCCCTTGCTCTGCTCCGTGCAATTTTCCTAAAATTCTGCTTTAATTCTTCTAATTATTAATTTGGTTCAACCAATCAATAATCCTTCCAAAAATTTTTACATCCCTAATATTCTCGGTATAGACCAAGTCTATAAGTTCTTTACTTAATCTAGTAGAGATCCAAAGTGTGTGACCTCATAGGATCGTGAAAGATAGTGCCGCTAGAGGTTAACCTAAACTTGGCTTCCCATCCGAGAACCTTTAGCCTCAGTATTACCAACCTATATGGAACCTGATAACTGTAGACGATCAAATGGGATTTCTAGCAAAGGCGTATGATCCCCCGATTCACAAAATGTCACGTGCTTGTGACTATATCTAGTTTTGTAATAGTAACCAACAAAATAGACTCCTTCAATTAAGTTAAGTACCATCCACTTTATTAAGCTCAGATTAAGTGTCAGCTCATATTATAGCCGTAGCTATCCTAGAATTGGACTTGTTCACGAAGAACACCACTCGCCATAATGTATCAAGATTGATTAGAAACCTATTCTATCAATCTTATACTATGATTAGAGGTTTATGAGTGTGTCTCTTCAATAAGAGGCCTTAAGGTACATCTCCCATTATATCACTATATCATGAGCGATGGATCCCATCTTGACTACATGGATTACAACCTAGTGATCATCATTATACCCCGTAATCACTTGTATCATCTAGATCATCAAAGTATGAATAAGTATGACCCGAAGTATAGCAACTCCTACACAAGTTAGCTAGTATCTCAGGTATGAGGATACTTGTACTACTATTGCAATAAAACATGACACCAACACATGGATATAATTATTTTTTAGTGTTTGTCTTATAGTAGCAATCTCCAATTTACTACCCAAATTCTTTTATGTGTTAGCTCATGGTACCACCTTTAGCTCATGAGATCAGATGCTTGGATCTTATCCTACACATGCTAGTCTATCCGCTTAATTGATGTATTGTCTCAATAAAACTATGACTTGGGATATTTAGACTATTCATAGTAACATGTGTGTGTAGTTCTCACACCACATAGCTCCCAATATGTCTTTGCACTTTTACTATACGAAGTAGTCACAAACTTTATTTTATCAATATACATATATAATAACAAATGTATGATCCTAGTGAGATACAGAATATAAACAAACATTGATAAATAAGAAAGATGTATTTATTATTAATAATAATAATCCAAAACTGTTAGTACATTATAACTAATTAAGAAATATCACCCTAATTGCCTTAGGGCATACATTGCTAGTTAAACATGACAGTAATTAAACATGAAATCATTACAAGTATAAATTTGAAAACTTAAAATTAACCTAAAGATCTCCTCAGCATGCCATGATTGATATAATCTAAGTTAAAATGTTCTATAGATGCCTTTAGGTTTATAAGGCTTATAAAAGAAACCTAGGATCTAAGTTTAGAGCATTACCAGTTGATGCGTACTTTCTCTCTTTTGGTGACGGTGTTCCCTTAGAGCAATTCAACAGAACTTTGTTAGCATGAGCTTACAAATTAGGAGAGCATCTACGATTGATCCACACAAATCTTCACCAACCAAAACCTCGTTGAGGAAGAACTTGTTAGTAAACAGCATCTGCTAGACCGCTCAAAGACCAACACGAAAATAAACCAAGAAGGCTCACTTTACAAAGAGTCTTCTAAAGAATTCTTCATTGTTTATAGAAACTAGTGAAGGATCTCACACAATGAACAAAGAAGATGTTGAAATTAGAGAAAAAAGCTGAAGTGTTGAATAAAGAGGAGCTACAAGGCTATATATAGGGAAAAGGGGGGAGTGTTAGACTATCTCTTAAGCACTAGGTGGGATGGGAATATTCCCATCCCACCATAGCGGGTTAGCCACGCGGGTCACAGGGACTCGCTGGGGCTAACCCGCGAGCCTATGCAAGGCAAGCCCTTGTGATGCTTGTGGCCTACCCACGCTAATGCATTAGCGAGCTTGTAGCTCGCTAGCGCACGTAGGATTACCTGGCACGCTATCATCTCGCAAGCTTTTCAACTTGCGGGGCAGCCGCATAGGCCCCACTTCGAACAACCCTTGTTTGTTTGGGGCCCACTCGCAATGGGAAAAATTGCCTTACTTTGCTCTATGTAATTTTTTCTACTTTCTCCTTATCCTATTTAATTATTCATTTGGTCCAACCAATTAAAAATTCTTCTAACAAATTCGACAATTAGATTTTCTCATCATATACCCAGTCTATAGGTTCTTTACTTAGTCAGATAAAGACCCAAAATGTGTGACCTCATAGGATCCCAAAGTATAGAGCCACTAGAGGTTAACCTAAACTTGGATTCCCAACCAGGAACCTTTAGGCTCAATGTTTTAGACTGATGTGGAACCCGATCGCTCTACCTAGAAAAGGCGTATGATCCCCCAATACTTAAAAAGTCATGTGCTTGTAAATTGATCCAGTTTTGCAGTAGTGACCAATATAATACACTCATTCCACCAAGTTAAGTACCATCAAGTTTATTGAGCTCAGATTAAGTTATAGCTCAAGTAATAACTGTAGCTATCCTAGAATTAGAATTGTTCATGAAGAACACCACTCAGCCATTATGTATCAAGATTAACTAGAAACCCATTCTATTAATCTTCTACCCTGATCAGAGGTTATGAGTGTGTCACTTCAACAAATGGCCCTAAGGTACCCCATTATATCACTATATAAGGAGAGAGGATCCCATGTCGACTACTCGACTTACCAACGTGTGATCATCACTATACACGTAATCACTCATATCATCCTGATTGCCAGGGTATGAATAAGTATGGCCCAAAGTATAGCAACTCCTACACAAGGTAACTGGTATCTCAGGTCTGAGGATACTTGTATTGCTATTGCAATAAGACATGACACCAACACATGTATATAGTTATTTTCGAGTGTTTGTCATATAGCAATCTCCAATTTATTACCCGAATACAGTCATGTGTTAACTCAAGGTATCACCTTCAGGTCGTCAAATCTGATGCTGGGATCTAATCCAAGGAGTAAGCCTACACATTATAGTTTATCCATTCCATTGATGTCCAATCTCTATGAAACTATGACTAGGGATATTTAGACTATTAATAGTAACACGTATGTGCAGTTCTCACACCACATAGCTCCCATTATGTCCTTGCACTTTTAAGCTATGAAGTAGTCATAGACTTTGTCTAATCAATGTGCATATATATTTAATACTATACATATATGATACTAGCAAGATACATAAATAAATTGAAAGCACTGATAAGCAACAAAGATGCCTTCATTATTATTAATAATAATTTGAAAACTATTTGTACATTATAGCTAATAAAGATATATCACCCTAATTACCTCTAGGGCATACATCATGTCTAACAATCTCCCACTTGCACAAGAGACAATTACCCATGTGCCTCATTCCATACTTGTTAACATGCTGGTCATGTTTAACATTAGTCAGTGGCTTAGTTAGCCCATCTGCTAGATTCTGATTCGTTAGGATGTATTCTAAATTTATATCTTTTCTAGCTACCATCTCGTGAACGAGATAGTATTTTCTAAGTATATGTTCATTTCTATGATGAGAACGTGGTTCCTTTGACTAAGCAATAGCCCCATTGTTATCGCAATAGACTACTATTGGATTTATAATGCTGGACACCACACCAAGATCACCAATAAATCCCTTACGCCAGACGACTTGCTTAGCCACTTCTGAAGCAGCTAAATAATCAAATTCCATGGTTGAAATGGTAGTTGTATCCTATTTGAAACTCTTCAAAACAACTGCCACTCTGTTTAACATAAACACATAACTTAATTAAGACTTACAATCATCCCTATCAGATTGAAAACTCACATCGGTGTATCCCTTCAAAGTGAGATCACCTTCTCCATATATTAAAAACATATCCTTAGTCTTTCTTAAGTACTTTAGGATAATTTTAAAGGTTATCCTTAGTCTTGCTTAAGTACTTTAGGATAATTTTAACGGCCATCCAATGTCTTCACCTGAGTCAGATTGAAATCTGTTCGTGAAGCTCAACATGTGTGACAAGTCAGGCCGAGTGTCTACCATAGCATACATGATGGATCCTATCACTGAGGCATAGGGTATTCCACTGATGTGCAGTCTCTCCTCTTGTGTTCTTGGATACTCAGATTTAGAAAGGTTAATATCGTGAGACATTAAGAGATTACCCTATTTTTGCTACTCAAGGTTAAATCTAACCAAAACCTTGTATATGTATGTACTTTGTGAAAGACCTAGCAGCCTTCTCGATCTATCTCAGTAGATCTTTATACCAAGTACAAAGGTTGCTTCTCCAAGGTATTTCATGGAGAACTTCTTTGACAACCATGACTTAATTATTTGAAGAAAAGGAATATCATTTCCTATTAGTAATATGTCATCGACATACAATACAAGGAAAATGATCGCACTCCTACTAGCCTTTTTATATACACAGGGCTCATTAGTGTTTGACAAAAAACCAATGTCTCGGACTTTCTCATCAAACCTAATATTCCAACTCCTCGATGCTTACTTAAGTCCATAATTGGACTTCTACAACTTGCATATGTTTGATCCATCTTTGGATGTAAAACCCTCAGGTTGTGCTATATACACATCTTTATCTAAATCTCCATTAAGGAATGCTGTTATCACATCCTTTTGCAAAATCTCATAATCGTAATGAGAGGCGATGGCAAGGAGTGTCCTGATAGACTTTAGCATGACCATTGGTGAAAAGGACTCATGATCATAGTCAATGTCTTTTTTACCGTACCTTTTTGCAACCAGCCTTGCTTTATAGGTAACTATGTTACTGTCCATGTCCATTTTCTTCTTGAAAACCCGATTTCATCCTATGGGCCTAATCCAACATGGAGCATCAATCAAGCTACAGATTTTCGTACATGGAGTCCATCTCCAACCTCATTAGCTAAAAGCTATTTGTTAGATTCTGAGCCTTCCATTGCTTCATTGTAAGTCTTGGGCTCTCATCTTCCACAAGGAAGAGATGTTTATCATCAGAGATGAAAAAGCCATATCACTAGGGAGCGATTGGAGCCCAACCTGACCTACGCAATGTCAATGTTATAGTAGGTTGTTCCATGCTTAAACTATCTTGTGTAACAGGTGTAGGTATAGTCAGTTGATTGTCTGTTTGATCTTCTTGAGTGCCTAACTCAAGATTGCTCCCACTAGCTTTCACAAGTATAAGCTCCTTCTCGAGGAATTGAGCATTTAAGGAAACAAGGACTTTTTGTTCCTTGGGATCAAAGAAGGTATACCCTATAGTCTTCTTAGGGTAACCTACAAAAAGACACTAGTCAGACTTAGCACCCAGTTTATATGAACGTCCTCTTTACATAAGTACGACATCACCATACTCTCAGATGAGAAAAAGAGGGTTTCTTACCATACCAACTAGCTTTCACAAGTATAAGCTCCTTCTCAACTGATTTAGAGGGCATTCTATTTAAAATATAAAATGCACTCTCAAGTGCATAACCCTAAAAGGATTTTCTAAGTTCTATTTGGCTCATCATGGACCAAACCATATCGAGTAGGGTTCGATTCCTCCTTTCTAACACTTCATTGTGTTGGGGTGCATAAGGAGGTGTCCACTAGGATAAAATACCATTATCCCTTAGATAATCTTGAAACTCTTGGCTTAATTATTCACCACCTTGATCAGATTGAAGGGTCTGGACATTTTTCTCAAGCCGTTTCTCTACTTTGGTTTTGAAATCTTTTAATTTCTCAAAACTTTTAGACTTTTTCCTCATACGGTACAGATATCCATATCGAGAGTAATCGTTGATAAGGTTATGAAGTAGACGAAAGCCTCATGTGTCTTAACACTCATTGGGCCACATACATCGGAATGTATTATTTCCAAAGTACTAGTGGCACGCTAACCCTTTCCTTTGAAAGGTTTCTTATTCATCTTCCCCTTTAAACAATGTTCTCACACACTAGAGGATTCCCATTCCACTAGGCCTAAGTCTCCACATTTGTGTAACTTAGTTAAGCGAGTCTCATTTATATGGCCTAGATAACAGTGCCATAAGTATGAGGATTTCTCATTATCTGATCTTGATTTCTTAATAATGTTCATATTTAGAATTTCGATTTTAGTATCTAGAATGTAAATGCGATCTACAGATATTCCACAAGCATAAAGAGTATTATAACATTGAATTTGACTTTTTTTATTAAAAAATAAAATTTCAAATCCTTCTAGTTCTAAACACGCAAATAAATAGTATTCTTAGTGACAGCCAGAATATAATAGCAATTGTTCAAAACTAAAACTAGGGCACTAGGCAAACGAAGGCATCCCTACAGCTGTTGTAGTAACTTGTGGTCCATTTCCAACTCTTAGGTCCATTTCCCTCTTTGCAAGCCTTAATCCCTACACAGAAGTACAAATATAAGTACTAGAACCAGTATCTAATACCAAAGTATACTCATAGGGAATTGTAGAGAAACTCTGTCTCATGAACATACTTGAAGTAGATGCCATACTTGGCCTCTTCTTCACTTGTTCAAAAATCAGAGCTTTGTAGTCACATTTCCAGTGTCCGGGCCTTCCACACATGAAACATACTCCATTGGGTTTCCCCTTTTCAATAACTACATTTTTTACCTTCTTGTTGATGGGATTTAAACCTTTACCATTAGCATAAGTTTTACTTACCAAGGTACATGTTCCTCTTACCCTTAGACTTTCTTCAAAACTTCAATGTCTCCTGATAAACTTAGATGTATTGTTGGTCTTTCTTGACATAAGATAATCTTTCATAAAAGGTGAATATTTATCATATAGAGTTTCTATCAAAAGTTATATATCATGCTTGGAATATGTCCCGATTCCTATCTGAGCTTATCTCCTTAAATATTGAATGTATTCTAAGCATCGCTAAATGGCCAGGATCTAATCATCTCTCCCAATTTTATAGAGGAATCTCATTATTTAATTACATTAAACTCCCATACCCATGAATCAGCATGCATTTTAAGTCCATACCTTCATGCTGCTTCTCAAGCTTCAAGCTCATGAAAGCATCCCTCTTCTTTAGATATGCTTCTTTCCCTTTCATAGAAGCCTCAACATCAGGAATGACTGGTTTGGGATTATCTAGAACATAATCCATGTGGCTTTTCTAAAGCTCCTTTCAAAGATCTTTGAACTAGTCATCAAAATTGATCTCTGTCAATTTATTGTCAAGTATTGGATGAAGCTTTATGTTTGGATTCATTGTTCAACCTATATATAAGATAGAATTTGTTTAGTCATTAGTATATGCACATGCATTTAATATAAGGTCTTTAATTAAACACATAATTCCTACTATTTTCTTGACATTCAAATTTCCCCTTCTATTTAAATTCGAGAAATTTGGTTGAACCAACTTTCTTTAGTTGGTAGCATCCACAACCACTCATCATGACCCCACTATCTTAGGTCAAGCTACAACAAGGCAACCATGGTTGGAACCCATCCATTTGCATCTCTCGTAATTGCTAATCCATTTCAGTACTCTTTCTCCATATGTGCATACACAATTTTATGACTCATGATATGTGTCTCCAATTTAGCATTAGCTCCAATAATATGGATAACTAACCCTTCTTGGTTAAGCTTTAACCTCATCTAGTCTCATGACCAAACACATGTTAAGGGAAGGCATGTTGTACACGTTCTTACATCCATTAATAAGGTTATATCACAACTAATGACATGAAGATATTCTACCGCTTTAATATTATTTAAGGATTTTATTGGTCCCACTGGTCTTACCCTAGTCTAGGTCTTATACGATGAATATTATTATGAAATAATAATTATGGGCTATTTGGAATTATTAACTCTAAGGGAACATGCTCGCGACTAGTATATTATAATCATTCCATTATTTTGAGACTCCACATAGCATGAAAAACAAACAAAGTCCATGTTTAAGTCATTGCACCTATGTCTATAAGTTTTAATTTAACAACTCTAACCAAGTTTGTAAAACCATACGCGGAATCTAATTCCCATACTAGAAATCGACTAAGTCATAAAAGTCCCTTGGTTACTTTTGAATCTAATAGTGATGGAGAATTCTAGGTAGGAGTTGTCTCCCTGAAAGTGAATGAGAAGCCAACTCCAATCCTTGCCAAAATAACCGTGGGTACTTTGATTCGTTGTACCACAGTCAACTATGATTTAAACATTTGTTTCTTTAATTAAGTGAAGTACAGGATGATCCTTAATAAAAGCATTTACATGTGTAGTAAAACATTACTAATTCATAAGATAATCACCTAAATTAAGTTTGAGCAAAACCTTAATCTAGTTATCACATCATTTTCTATAACAAGAATTGAAACCTAAGTCATGCATATCATACTTTAATCAATTCATAGAAAATATCAATTTTAACATATTATAATCAATCATGTATAGCATAAGGCAAGCTCTAATACCACTGGTTGTTAATCAAGACAATATTTGAAGATGTAATCGTTGCAAGGTGAAATTTCAAAACATAAAATTAACCTAAAAATCTCCTAAGCATGCCATGATTGCTATAATCTAAGTTAAAATGTTCCATATATGCCCTTAGGTTTATAAAGCTTATAAAAGAAACCTAGCATCTAAGTTTAGAGCATTACTAGTTGACACATGTTTTCTCTCTTTTAGTGATGGTTTTCCCTTAGAGCCTCTACGATTGATTTACATGAATCTTCACCGACCAAAACCTGGTTGAGGAAGAAATCGTTAGTAAACAGCAGCTGCTAGACCACTCGAAGACCACCCTGAAAATAAACTGAGAAGGCTCACTTTAGAAAGAGCCTTCAAAATAAATCTTCATTGTTTGGAGAAACTCATGAAGGTCTCGCACAACGAACAAAGAAGAAGATGTCAAACTCAGAGAGAAAAGCTAAGCTGAAGTGTTGAATAAAGAGGACCTGGAGGGCTATATATAGGGAAAAAGGGGGAGTGTTAAACTCCCCCTTAAAAACTAGGTGGTGGGAATATTCCCATTCCACCTTAGCAGGTTAGCCGAGCGGGTCATAAGGACCCGCGGGCTAACCCACGAGCCCATGCAAGGCAAGACCTTGCGAGCCTGCCTTGTTACCGCAAGCATGGGCTTACGGCTTGCCGCACCAATGTGCTAGCGAGCTTGTAGCTCACTAGCATGCGGGCTTACCTCATGTGCTAGCAGCCCGTGAGCTTTTCAACTTGCGGGGCAGCCGCGCAATCCCCATTCCAAACACCCGTGTTCGTTTGGGGCCCACTCGCAATGGGAAAAATTCCCTTGCTTCGCTCTATACAATTTTCCCTATTTTCTCTTTATCCCCTTCAATTATTAATTCGGTCTAACCAATTAATAATTCTTCTAAAAGAATTCAGCAATCAAATATTCTCAGCATAGAACAAGTCTATAGGTTCATTACTTAGTCCGATAAAGACTCAAAGTGTGTGACCTCATAGGATCCCAAAGTATAGAGCTGCTAGAGGTTAACTTAAACTTGGCTTCCCATCCGGGAACCTTTAGCCTCAATGTTCTAGACCGATATGGAACATGATTGCTCTAGACAATCAAATGGGCTTTCTGGCAAAGGCGTATTATCCCCCGATACTTAAAACGCCATGTGCTTTTGACTTGTTCCAGTTCTGTAGTAGTAACTAATATAATACACTCCTTCCATCAGGTTAAGTACCATCCAGTTTATTGAGCTCGAATTAAGTGTCAGCTCATGTAATAGTCGTAGCTATCCTAGAATTAGACTTATTCACGAAGAACACCACTCAGCCACTAAGTATCAAGATTAACTAGAAACCCGTTCTATCAATCTTATACTCTGATCAGAGGTTTATGAGTGTGTCACTTCATCAAGGGGCCCTAAGTTACATCTCCAATTATATCACTACATTAGGAGCGATGGATCCCATCTCGAGTACTCGACTTACCAACATGTGATCATCACTATACCCGAAATCACCTGTATCATCCTGATCACAAGGGTATGAATAAGTATGACCCAAAGTATAGCAACTCCTACACAAGGTAACCAGTTTCTCAGGTTTGAGGATACCTGTACTGCTACTACGACAAGACATGACCCCAACACATGGATATAATTATTTCCGAGTGTCTGTCTTATAACAATCTCCAATGTATTACCCGAATACATTCATGTGTTAACTCAAGGTACCACCTTCAGCTTGTGAGATCAGCTTCTTGGATCTAATCAAAGGAGTAAGCCTACACATGCTAGTTTGTTTGTTCTATTGATGTCAAACCTAATGAAACTATGACTAGGGTTATTTAGACTACTAATAGTAACACATATGTACAATTCTCACACAACATAGCTCCCACTCTGTCCTCGCACTTTTATGGTATGAAGTAGTCTTGGACTTTATCTCATCAATGCGCATATACATATTTAATATTATACATATATGATACTATTGAGTTAAAAAAATAAATTGAAAGCACTGATAAGCAATAAAGATGCCTTAATTATTATTAGTAATAATCCAAAAACCGTTTCTACATTATAACTAATAAAGATATATCACTCTAATTGTCTTTAGGGCATACATCATGTCTAACATACATCATGTCAGCCACTAGGAAAATGAAGGCTATATGTCTCAATAGCTGTTGTAGCAACCCATGCTCCATTTCCAACTCTTAGGTTCATTCCCTCTTTGCAAGCCTTTTACTATTTCGCAACCCCTGCATAGAAATATGCATATGACTACCGAAACTAGTATCCAATACCCATGTAGACTCATAAGGAATTGTAGAGAAACTCTATACCATGAAAATACCTGAAGTAGATGCTTCACTTGGCTTTTCCTTCACTTGTTTCGAAATCAGTGCTTTGCTATCCGCTTCCAGTGTTCGGGCCTTCTACATATGAAAATAATCTCTTTGGGTTTCTCCTTTTCAATGATTACATTTATGACTTTCTTGTTCATAGGTTTCAAACCCTTACCTTTTGTGCAAGTTTTACTTGCCAAGGTACCTGTTCCTCTTGCCTTCAAACCATCTTTAAAACTTCTTAATTTCTTAATAAACTCAGATGTTTTGCTAGTTTTTCTTGACATCAGATAATCTTTCACGAAGGGTGAATATTTATTAAATAAACTCTCAATCATTGTCAAAATGTTACACTTGAAATTTCTTTCAATTCCTATCTAAGTCGTTCTCTTTTAGTACTCAAAGTATTCAATACAACGCTTAGTGGCAAGGATCCCATCATTTCTCCCGGAGGTATGGAAGAATTTTTAAAATTTCATTCCATTCAATCTTCAAGCCTTCATGAATTCCTTTGAGATGGATTAACATGGATTTTAGGTCCACACCATCATAATGCTTTGCTTCAACATCAAGGTTTCGAGCATCACAAGTGACACCAAATAAGCATCCTTTATATACTTAAGATATGCCTCTTTCTATAGGATAAAAGCATCAACGTCAAGATTAACTGGTTCAAGATTAGTGTGAGTGGATAACGTTCCCGGAGGTCCCGCACGAACGCCACGAGGTGCTTGCCCCGTGAAATGGGGCTTGGGGTTTTCGAAAATAATTGATTTTGGGCTCTTGGAAGAGCGCATTGGAAAAGAGGTTCCCTTATGGAAAACCATTGTTTGTGCTTGAAAAATAAATGGGTTCCAAGTATAAAAGACTCGAGATCAGAATCCCTTGTCTATGTTACAGAGTCGTCACCCGGATCAGCTCTTCCGGGAAATTTCGGTACAGCCTAGATCCGTGTGCCTAAACCATACCATAAAATAGAGATTCAGGTCCGGGATGAGTTATCTATTTCATCATCATTTGAGTTAAATTACACTATGAGAGAGAAACCACGTTTATAATATTTGAATTAAACTACATGTTTTCAGTTTAGATTTATCGCGCATGCATAAAACGGTAAATTAATTATGTCAAGCATTAAGTAAATGCGGAAAAGTAAATTAATAAATTACAAAACTCAGGGGATGTAACCGCCCGCCTAATCTATGAATTACAATTTCTGTACAAATATATACAATACCCAAAGGAAATTAAGCCCTAGGCATATATCTAACCTGCAATCACAAAGGTTAGCATAGGATATATCACAATATTTACACATATGTACCGAGTGTACCATGTATTTCGATTTTGATTTCAGCGAGGCCAGTGTGGCCTAATTAAAACATCGATAGTTTGAAATTGTTATTTTGTAATAAAAATGGTTCATTTTTATACAAGTATGTTGGTCGATTTTATTAGTGAAAATGACCGCATGGAAAAATGGTGAGGACTGTTATCCAGGAATACGTT
>CATIWQ010113191.1:0-13508 GCA_949673415.1 Euphorbia schlechtendalii | reverse complement strand
GTCTTGGTGGGCCGTCCCCCGGACGTTAAGCCTCACAGGACTCTAATTCCTGGAAAGAGCTAATCCAGGTGGCGACTCCACACTGAGAGACGGCGGATTCGGGTTCGAACCGATCTTAAATGTTTTCGTCTTTTTCTCTTTTTAACCTTTTTTCTGGGTCCCAGACCCGGTGCTTTTCCTTCATCTGTTTTCAAAACACCCTGGTGGACCGCGCCTATGAACCCCCGCGCGCTCTCGGCCCACCGCTCCATGTCGCCCGCTCACAGAAGGCAAGTGCGTTCTAGAGATCAAATTGCCGAAGATACGGTACATTTTCCAATTATATCTATTTAATTTCTTTCCAAACTATATATTTTGTCAATCTTAACTTAGATGTGAAATGATTATGAATTAATCATCTTGGAGGTGATACGTCATAATATTTCATCTTAATTCTTGACAAATAGAAGATTTTCTTCTATTTTACCCATTCATGTTCGTGACATATACTCGCGTTCATGAATTTCCTTGTTAAAACATTCTGTTTCTTATTTTTCTTAGTCACATTCCCGATTGGTGATCGCGATTACTACTTGTGCAAAATCTATAGTAGTTTGGCAGTTTTTCGACTTTTGCACTCAAACTCTATATATGTGAGTGCTAATTCTCATAATCCTTCTCTTCAGAAATTCGAAAATCCTTATTCTTCTGATAAAAAATTTGTTCCTAACCTTGAAAATCATTCTATCCTTTTCCTTTTCAAAATGGTACCCCTAACAAGTCTAATATCATTACTCCTTCGAATCTGCAAGAGTGGTATGAAGTGCCTTTTCCAATTTAATCTCGAGAGGAAGGTGATCACTTCAAAACTATCAGAGATGAAAAATTCTCGAGTTCCTATGTCATCCATAGGAATAGTTTCATTCATTACCCTTTCATTCCTATGATAGGGTAATGTATTACCTTAGAATTCAAAATTTCATTATCTATACCAATATGATCATTGGAAACAGTGAAGATAATTGTAAGGAGATGCTTATATTGTTACTATGGATGAATGATAAGATGAATTGTTTAGAATATCATCACTAAGGGAAGAAGCATAAGTTGTTGGGGAAAGCACTAGAGAAGAATTTGGGATTCCCTAAAGATTGTTACTACAAAATGCTTCTTGGTTGGGATCCATTACCAACTTAGAATTGCCTTACTGGCCAAGTCAAATACAAACAGGAATCTACCTAAAGCCGGTGGATACGTGACCCCTGTTTACTCGCTTTACACTTCTATCTAAGTAGTGCACTATTTGGCAGGACTAGTTACGACATGTTCACTCCTAAAGAATTGTTTGTCTTGGAAGTAGTTTGGAATGGCATACCTATGGACATATCAGTAATTATGATGGAGACTCTTATATCTGCCGCAATTGATCCTGGTAGGATAGCGTACGGGGTGTTGAACTATGGCAAATTTGCTAGGATAAGTTGGGAGAATTCCTTGTGTTGCGGAAGTCTTTACTAACGATGATGAAATTCCAGAATTAACTACGAAAGTTTTCTAGAGAAAATGGGATAACCTATGATTGGAAGTCATGGGATGAGCGAGTCGAAGCCGAAAAAAGCGAGAAAGAGAAATCGCTAAGGAAGAAGGGAATAGTTCAGCCAATATTAGGAGGAAGTTGAATGACTGAATGGAATAACAAGTCTCTATTTATCGCAAGGTTAACGACATCCAAAATCTAGTGTATGATGTTGAAAGAGATCTGCGGGAGTCACGTTATAAGATTGACCAAATGATAGAATCGCTTCTCTTTAACTAAATTTCATCTTTTCATTTAGATTTAGGAGTTTGTACAGTTTGATTTTATTTGTGTTTCATTGTTTGTTTGTAATGGTGTGTTTAATATGAAATGAAAATTTGAACAACAAGACATTGATGTTCAATTGCTATCTTCACCATAACTACTCAATGTATGAAATAGTAAATATTTATTGTTTGTATTTAAAAATGTTTGTCTGTGATTGTGTTTCTATGTTATTTTAGGCACAAGTCTAAATATTGAAAATTTGAAGAATTAAAGGAGATCGCGATTGCGACATTCAACTGGCGCTCGTGACAATTTGCAGTTGACTTTCTATTTCTATTGTGAGGAAGATCACGACCGCGACAAGCCTTCGCGATCGCAGCACGGTCATATTAGTCATTACAGATCGTGATCTAACATGCGATAAATGGCTAAAACTGCCATTAACGGCTAGTTTTGAGCAATAACGGCTATATTCTTAATTATGATAAGTTAGAGACCTCTTAAACCTCTATAAATAGGTCTAAGTTGAACCTTAGCCACCACAACCTTCAAAAAGCTTACAAAATCTTTGAAATTTCTTCATCTTCAACCTTCAACATTCAATTTTTTCAAATTAACCTCTACACTTCAAAACAATCAAGATACCTCTGAAGAAATCTACAAATGGAAGAGAAAGCCAAGCATACCAAGAGAATTATGATTGTCCTTTCCCTTTAAGGATAAGAGAAGAAGGTAAACGATATAAAAAACTTAACAAATTGGATATCACGAGGATGATATTCCTAGATTTGGTCTTCTTGGAAACATTGAATCTCCGTAGAGAAATGGAGGTTTATCTTTCGGCTCTTGGACTCACAAAGTTTGTGGAGTTGCGTTTTCAACAAAATCGATATTGCATTCTCAAATGTCTAGTAACATTCGACTATGAAGATCAAGGAACTGGGTGATTAAATTTCCTAATCAAGGATGACATTACACCGTCACAAGAGAGATGATGGGTGAATGGTTCATATTCGAAATTGTTAATTCATTGAGCATGACGGATTCTCTTCAACGAAATCGAGTTTGGGAAGAATTATCGGGTAAGAGAGTCTTCGATCCCAAAAATTCTCCTAATAAACTTATTAAGGATGAGTGCATTCTTCTTCTCCACAAATACCTTTCCACTTTGGTATTTTATCGAGTAGAGAATACCAAAGTCCAAAAGAAAGATATGTTTGTTCTTTCTTACGCTTTGATGAAGCAAAAAATGAAATTCGTGGATATCATATGGGATATGATGAAGAAGAATTCTACAAGCATCAGGAACAAGATTGGAGAGGCCGAAATTATCGCCGCTATCATCTTGGGTGCAAGAGTTGAACTCCCATATGTCCAACAACCGGGTGAGTATTTTCACTATATGGATGGGACTTATTTAAAGAATACCAGAATTCTTCAAGAGAACGATGGTGTATATTCTTTTTACTACTACTCCAACTACACCAAAAAGCTACTCTCAACTCAAGAAGATCCTTCTCTTGGACCATCTAATCCTACTGCTAGACATCGTCAAGGAAAAGCTCCAATGATTGAAGAAGACGAAGAAGACAAAGTTCTGGAAGATTCGAAGGTGAGCATGCAACAAAAATTGGATAGTTGCTAAGAGAAACTTGGAGTAATGAAGAAAGACATGAAAATTCTAAAGAAAAGAAATAAATCGATGCTTCGAAAATTACTTTCTTTCTTTAGAAAACAAAATTATCAATTTACTCCTAGTCCCTCGGATTCTCCTTCTCAATAGAACGGGTTTACTCTTTTCTTTACTTTTCTTGTTCATATTTTTAGACTACTTCAGTAATTTTCATTTTTATGTTTTTCAATTTTAATAAAGTCTTCCACAATGAGGACATTGTGTTCTTTAGTGTGGGGGGCATTTGTAAAAATCCTGAAAAATCCAATAAAATAAATAAAAAGAAAAAATCGAAGAATTTGAAAATTTTTGTTGATTTTTGTCTTATTTATACATTATCCATACCTATATTATACGAACATTTGTCCAAGGTTATTTTAAGTATTAGTATTACAAATTTGATGTTAGTGCAAACTTCGAACAAAATTTTTGTTTCGAATTTGAGTGCATGTTGAATTTGAGCGTTATTAGCACAACATTTATCAATTTTGAAAGGATGAGTGGTGAGTAACATTCGAGAGCAACATTCCAAGTAAGTTTTGATATATATTTCAATGTAACATGAATTAGTATAAGTTGTATAGTTTTAGTTTAATGCTAACGATAAGTTTAAGTTAAGTAATATCTAGTAGTATTCTTACTATGAGTTTTATATACAAATCTCGAATAAGTCCTATAAGTATTGGGTGTGTTTAAAGTGCTAGGAAACTATAGCCATAATACTTTGAAATTGATCAATAAAGGATGAGGGTATTGAGAGAAAAAAATCAAGAGAAAGAGAGGATATTAAATGAGTTATGCAAAAGGTGAGGAATGGTACAGAGCAGAAACTGCAACCATTCAATGAGTGCAAAAAAAAAAGAAAAAAACAGCATAGCACGAAAAATGGGTGCAAAGTACAAAGTACTTCAAAAACATATGCTTAAAAGAAAAAAATGAGCATGTGGTATGGTGCATAAAATGCAAACACTGAAAAAAGGGGAGAGTGGTATGGAGCATAAAATGCAATCACTAAGAGTGTTTTAGCATCCTAGGTTACCTAAAAATGTCTTGAGAGAAAATTATTCAAATTGTGCTTTATATGTCCTTTATACTTTAAACTATGCTTAAGAGAAGGAAATATTCGAGTATGCATATAACGGTTATATGAAGATGCGATTCGGTTGAACCTCCATTAAGCGCAAAGGTATGCAACTAGACTATATGAATTGCACATTACTAATTTGTGGGAAATTTCAGACCTTTACTTGAATTTAATAAAACGCGGGAATGTGATGCTCACTACAATAGTCTTTCGCCGAATGAGGTATGAACTTGAATACTAATTTATACACTTCTGTTGTTTTTACCTTGAGGATATTGCAAAAGTTAAGTGTGGGGGTGTGATAAGTGTATAATTACACTTATTATCATTATAATTTTACGCATTAAACACTATAGTTTGAGTTATTTTTATACTTCATATAAAAGATTTCACGTGGTATGTAGTTGTTTTTTATGCAATTACAGGTACTAGGTAAATCTTGGAAGTAAAATGATTAAAGTTGGAAATCTATGAAAAAAAGAGCGAAATAAGGTGCAAAAAGATGCTTGAAACTTAAGGATCTGGCAAAGGATCGAAGATGTCAAAGATCGGTAGAAAACACAAAGAGGAATCATGTGAAAAAAGGCATGTCATGATCGTGATACACATATCGTGGTCGCGACTTGTTAACTTTCACAATAGATGGTTGCCAACTAAGTATTCATGGTTGCGGCAATCATTTGCGGTCACGACCTTGAAGGTTTTTTTGTCAACTCTTATCTTCTTTCAATGGCCAGATAAGAACGAACAACCGCCATCAACTACCAAATGAAAAGACACCTTTTGGAAGTTAACCAATCATGAAAAGTTACCTTTCCATTATGGATAAGATCAAACCAATTCAACTAATCACAATGAAGCGGTGTAATTCTTCGCCAATGGACACGACTCTTCGTTTGGATAGAAGCAACCCTTCGTACTCTATAAATAGGGCTCCAAACTCACCAATTCCGTAGAGAGGGTGGATTATGTGGTATGGCTTGAGTGATAAGTGTGTCTCATGGATAAAAAGTAAAAATATCTAGATTTCGCTATGTTCATAAGTGTTAACGAGAAAATGTATAAGTGATTCGAACCTTATTTTGATCATAAGATTTCTCTTCATATTCGAGTGATTTCATGTGTAATTACAAATCACTTATCAATAAAAATTTTTGTTCTTCAATATTCATTTTTTCGATATTCACAAAGAATAGCATCCTAGTGGAGGTTTTGTACGAGTCATGATCGAATTCAAAGTAGACCAAGGAATTGTGGGAATTGATGACTCCCATTAAAGAGTGGATATAGTTTGATCAACTTTAACTTTCACTTGCATACCTTACGACTTTGCTTTGCTTTCTACTTGTACTTTCTATTTCGATGTTTGTGATATGTCTATGTGTCATAATGTGTATTTCGTGTTGAGTCTTTTATATTAATCAAGTTATATGCTTTTGAGTTAACTTTAAGAGTAGTTTCGGGGTTAACGAGATTGTGTATAATCACTAGATCTGTGATTATAACGCTGTTTAGTGAGCCAACATTTTTGGAATGTTAACTTGCTAAATATGACTATGTGAGAGCGACCAGTACTAAGCATAGTAATATCATTATCCAGGTTTATATAATCGCCTTAATTCGTTTGCACTAGATTTAGAAACGTCATTTCATGTGTTGCTCTGCGGTGAATAATTGAATATCTTAGTGTATAGAACCTAATCTGTTAAATTAATCTAGTGTAAGTAATATCTTTGATGGCTTTATGTTTTCTTTGCTATACTTGTTCGTAGGGAATATCTATATACCTTTTATCTTCTCTAATCTTTCATACATTTGTCTATCCATCCATCATTCCAATCCTCCAAAATAAATTACATTATTTTCTCTTGTTCCATTCCTCTTGTTTATTTTTAGAACTGGTTCCTTCACTGTGGGATCGATATCTTTTAAAACTACATCGTAACTGTATACTTGCAGTGGTCACCATTTTTCTATTTAGATAAGCGGTATTGGCAACACCTGTTCGTATTTTGAACTCTTATCTTATCTGTAGGAAAGTGGGAAACAAGATTTTTGGCTTCTTTATAAAATATAAATCCTCAAGTCAGTAGAGTCAAAACCTTGCAAACATCTCTTCCTCTGCACGTTCACATAAAAGTCTAGTGGCAATTTTTTGTCCAATTGATGTAGCTGAATTCAAAAACACCACAATCCTTGCAAATATTTTAAACAAAGAACATGAAATTAGTTTTAAAATGTTAATAAATTGAAAGAGATTTAAGAGAAAGTTCTTTATTGACGAGTACACATACTTCTTTTGTTGTGGCGAGTCTTCTACCACTTCTATTTCAAAGTTTTGTATTATACTTTACTTGGTTTCTAATATATATCTCATTGGTTGTAACTTTAGGCTAATTGACTTCATCTAATATGTTCTTGTATTATTTGTTGGTGTTCACAGTTATTTGATGGTTTTCTATTAGTTTCAAACAAATTTCTAACATAATGCAAACATTATGCATCTGTAATTTATTTAACATTTGTTTGCATATCTGTCACAATTACTACACCTTTTAATCATAATCTAGAATTATAACTGTTAGATTTCTTTATAATTTTATGGGAAATTCATTTATTGATATTTAATAACTCATTTGAAAAACTATTTTACATTTTACTTGGTTTCTAATATATATATATAATGGATTGTGCATTTTAGACAAAACAATTTGCATTTACCTTAGATGTATTAGCCACATCATTTGTTCTCCTTTCCTCTTTCTTCTTCTTTGTTTTTACTTTATGGTTAATTTTCACAAACAAAGTGTGATTAAAAAGGAGACATTTAAAAAATTGTTTCCACCTTGACATTTTGCATTTTTCTATTTCCTTGATGCTTTTTTTCCAGCATCATTTTACAAAAAAATTATGTTGATTTTCAAAAGGAAATCAAGATCAGAGATTGGATTGCAATGAGAATCACTTTCAAAAATGCAAGATTGATATTATTTAGGAAATCACGAATAATCTTTAGATTATGATAGGAAACATTTTGATAAACGAAAATAAGGATATCGCGATAAGAACTTTGATTAGAAACTTAGAAGCACATGATTTAGTTGATGAAAAAATCATGACAAGAGCTTGAAGAAGCAAAGGTTGAGAATGTATAATTGTAAATAAGTTTATGTTGAAAGATTGGTTTGTATATCTAACTCTTTGAAATATGCTTAAATGTAAAATTGTAATTATTAGGCCTAGATATTTTAGGAAAACATGCATGTTTTGATAATTACCCCTTTTAAAAATGCGTAGATATTTTTGTCAAAATCTACACATCCTAAGGATTTTGAAACATTAAGAATCATCCAAATTGGATTATCAGTTTTGAAAATATGATATTCTAAAGAATCTGTTTTCAACATTTGGTTTCTACTCAAAACCTTTTTGCTGGTCATGTTGGCTACAACGATCTTAGTCAAAGGGGGGTAAATGATTAAATTTAATTGCGTATTAGATTTATGGGTATTTTTTCTAATGATTTCCAAGCGATCTAGGTTTGTCAAAATGAATGAATGAATGAATGAAAGGCAAGCAAAGATAACGAAAATTGGGCTAAATCTTGATTTACCTCAGCGATGCTGAGTGAAGGATACTCAGTAATGCTGGCTATGTTTTCACTAAGAAAATAAACAAAGATAAAAGTGAGATGCGTTTGAAAAGAATTAATTGTTGAGTAAATAAAAGATAAAGTTAAAGAAGTTTATAAACAATGATTTTATTTCAAACTCTGCCCACCTTCAGTCCCTAGGTACCTTTTATGAGCTTTAAGGCTCCGTTATTTTCAATTGAAACTGAACTGCATTGAACTAAAATTAAACATACTAAAACTGAACTGAAACTAAATTGAAATTTATTATTCTTAAACTGAAAAATACCGAAACTTAATTGAAGAATAATTATGTATATCAATAATAACAACATTACCTTGTAGCTTTATAATATTACATTTTTGTTTCATTAAATTTTATTATGATATTTTGTTGGATTCTTAACTTTTTTATTATTAACGAAAACCACACTTTGTAATATTATTTTGGAACAAATGTAATTTAATTAAAAAGACTACAAAATGAAAAAAAAAAAGTAATTAAGTTAGTAGTGCTGAATTCTAATTGTACAACAAATTTTAGAAATGAACCAAAACAATATCCAACATGCCGATGAGGATATTGAAAATGACGACATGGACGAGAATTGAATTAGAAAAATTAATCTACCCATAAATTATGACATTATAATATTTCTAAATTATATTGTAATGAATATGTTTTTTAATATTTTATAAATTATTTATTTTGTCTATTTATTTGTTATAAAAAAAATATTCGTTATTAACGATAATAAATAATCAAATTTTAACATATTATTAATCATATTCTTAAATAATTTTTATTACTTACTATTTATTTTATTTTTGATTAATATTTTTGTTTTCTTTTATCTTTTTAATAATATATATATTTATAATTACTTTAATAATATTTACAATAATATATAAACTGAAACTGAAACTTAACCTTAATTGAAACTGAACTGAAACTGAACTAAACTAAACTGAACTAAATAGGTTGTTGAATAAGTTGAAAAGAACAGAGCCTAATCCACTATTCTCAACTTCTTTAACTGAGCGGAGAATCCGTCACAAGGATATTTATAGTGAGTATCTCTTAAACTATAACAATCTAGTGAGATTTGAGTACCCTTCTTAATCTCACCATCACTCACAGTTTTTCTAAAAGAGATTTTGAAGAACTCAATTTATAAAACGTTGGTTCTCCTTACATATTTAATTGATTACAAATTCAGTGATCTAACTATCTCAAGATTGCAATAGTAGAATGATCTCAGTGAGTTACTTCTTTAAGATTTGGAATCTTGGTAAATTTGATAGAGTTTTAGCACTTAGGAAATTCCACATGTATTCACCAAGTTTGAACTACATCATTCATGCTCCTTTCATTGGCAAAGGGTTAAAGTAGCTATTGTAACCTTGTCCTTGATCTCGTTTAATCTCCAATATATCTTCTCTTCAATTCTTCAAAATCTTCTCATTTGAGATGAATTTGAATTTGTTGTGAGACATATTTGTAACCGTTGATGCGTGAGATTAATCTGTTGATCGGTGAGATTGAACAGTTGATGAAAATATCTCAAAGCTCCAATCTTCAAATTGATTCTGTCATGCAAGAGATAGTGGTGAAATGCTACGTGGCTTCATTTGATTTTCTTGAAGTAATGATGAGGCTAATTCTAAAATGCAGCGAGACAGTCCGTTTTGCTTGGATTTTAGCATTGATAGGCCGACATTCCATAGTGACAGCTTTTCCCTTTGATCACATAATTATTCCATTTATACTTTTTGTGCTTGATTATCTTTGATACCTACAAAGAATCAACAAGGAATATTATTTCCAAAAAGTAAGGGTTAAAAGCATATAGTGTTAACTCAAGATACTTAGCATATAGCACAACAAAATCTTTGCAGAGTGTTTTCGTATTTCACCTCAGTTGAGTAAACTATTACTCTAAAAAATGCATTAGTTATTTAATAAAATATTTTAGATCAACCAAGCTAAACTAAAATCTAATTACTTAATACAAATGACTATCTATAATACTTACTTAATATTTTCTTTCCTTATGGTTATCATTCTCAAAAACTTTATCTTAAGATCACTGAGCAACTCCTTAAGTTGGGTTCAACAATCTCCCCCATTTTTCATTAATGGTACACCATACAGTAGCAAGCGTTATTTCAGTGAGTAAAAATGAAAATGAGTTACCTAGATACAGATAAGACTCCCCTATGCTGAGTAAACTTTGTTGAGATTAAGTGAACTCACCCATACTGAGTGAATTCTTCCTTTGTCAGTAATCAACTGTTAATGGTCTTATTCTTCTTCTATCTTATATATTTGTAAAATGGTCAGCACAAATAAATTGCACTGAATATCAAGTTAAAGAGAGATTAACTTGATGAATAATTTGGTAACCTTTTTCATTGATAAATAGTTAGTGCAAGGTTACAATTAGAACCAATATTGAGCTATTCTGTTAAGAATAAAAGGATTACAAGTAGAAATGTCTAATCTATTTTTTACTATTATGAATCATAATGTCTCCTTGAAGAACCCATCTTTTAGCCAACTTAGCTTGATCAAAATAGATGGAGGAACCATGGGTTACTTTCCAAAGTGTTTGAATTGATCAATTGGGTGAGGAGGAGGAGGTTGAGGAGGAATAATCTTTTGTGCCTCAAACAAAACATTCTTCTATTTCTCCCCCTTTTCCATTTCTTGTTTCATAATGGTGTCAAAACCATTGTTGACTTTTTCTAATTCAATTTAGAATGATTTATAAGAAGTAGAGATAGAAGAATCAATCTCATTCTCAAGCTAAATTTTGCCCAGGTCAGATAGATAACCTTGTGCATTCATCACTTGAAGGAAGTAAGGCTACTCTTGTATTAGACATATTATTTCCATAGTGCTGAGATTCCCATTGATGGATGACTTGCAAACTATTCAAAGAATCTGACTCAACTATCTTCTCCATTAGAAACTCTAAGATGACATGTATCTTCGAATTCAAATGATGAACAGACCAAGAAGAGTACTCAATATCCTTGAAATCCTCAACATATGTCTTGAAGAAAGTTTCTAAGTTATTGTAAAGGATGTTGATCTTCAAAAGTAAACTTGATTCACCTTCTTAGAGAACAGTTATCTGTAAAACATTGTTGGAACTGCTCTCACCAAGAACTTGTTGCAACTTGATCTTTACACCTCTTTTAATAAGACCAGGAAGAGTTGATGTGGTAGTTAAAAGAGAATCAAAATTCTATGTGTTTTCTTCAAAATAGTTAGAGATGTTGACATCCGAATTGGAAAGAGAGTTTATTAACTTATCATGATAATTGACCTTGTTGAACTAAACGGTAAAGAATTTGCTTGTTTCCTTTTTGAATTCCAATTGCTCTTTGGTAAAATTGTGAAATTAAATACTTTAAACTCCATCAAGATAAGCAATTATCTTCATCTCAATGGTTCTAGCTTGCAAAGATGCCTTTATTTTAGTACTCTCAATTTTACTTATGATAGTGGTTGTTGGAATAACTCCTAATGCCTCAATGAATTGTGTCGGTGTGTCTAATAAACTAGTGAGTAATAAGGCTATCTTGCCCACTATGCTAAGTTTGCTTTCCCTTGCAAAGTGATTACTAATCAACAGTAAACTACTTTAAATCTTTTCATACTCTTCAAAGTACATAACATCATTGGGCAGTGTTGACTCATCAAACACAAGAATTGGAAGACATGACCGAGTAACCTTCTCCGTCAAATCATCTACCATCAAAGCCTTAGCTATGACAACATTAATTTTGATAGATTTAGTGTGATTTTTTGGCAATCTCTCTCAACTTCTACTTCATTTCTTCCTCATCATATTCAGTGTCAAAGATAAAACTAAGCTCTTCCATTAAATGAGTTATTGGTCGTAAGGAATCGGCTATAATATTTTCCTCTTCCATCACTACATCTTCTTTATGTGCATAGATCACATCATTGAGGTTTGGCTGAGCGGAGTTCTCATCTTGATGACTTGATTGAGCATAGTTCTCAATTAGTATCTTTGGGTTAACTAGGGTTAAGGTTGGTTGAGGAGAAGTGGAGGGAGGAATTTGGTTAGTTTGTACAATAGAAGTAGGGTTGTGATTTTGTATAGAAGAAGAATGGTAAGGACTTTGTAAAATGGATGAAGGTTCAATTTTTGAGGTATATAGATTGGGTGAAGGTTGTGAAGATGAAAGAGGTTTATTTTGGTTAAGAGAAGGAATTGGTTAGAAGTGGTTGTTTGTTCTTGATTAATAGAATTATTATTTTGTGTGTTTGATAGTGGAGAAGGGGTAGGAGTAGAAATATGAAAAAAATTGAGAAGTGGGTGAAATAATTACCTGAGAGGGTGATGGTGGTGCAGAATGAGTAGTTGATTATTGTTGATCTTCGACATTATCAGATTAAGTGTCTTTTGGTAACTCAACAAAATGAGCTACTTTTGGATTTTTAGCATCATTTACACTTGCCTCTGCTACATTTGTGGCTGATCGCAAGGTTTCGACTCTGATGACTCTAAGGGGCTATATTCTAAAATGAAACCAAAAACCTTATCCCCCACTTCTCTACCGATAAAATAAAAGTTCAAATACGAACAGGTGTTGCCAGTACCGCTTATCTAAATAGAAAAATGGTGACCACTGCAAGTATATAGTTACGATGTAATTTTAAAAGATATCGACCCCACAAGGAAGGACTAGCTCTAAAGATCAACAATACAAATAGAGTAAAGAAATAAAATAGATGTGGTTTTATTTAGTATGATTGAAATGATAGATCGATAGATAAATGTATGATAGATTAGAGAAGATAAAAGTATATAGATTTTCCCTACGAACAAGTACAGCACAGAAAACATGCAAGGTCATCAAAGATATTACGTTAACTAGATTAATTTAAAAGACTCGGTTCTAGACACTTAGATATTCAATTATTCACTGCAGAGCAACACATGAAATGACTTTTCTAAATCTAGTGCAAATGAATTAAGATGATTATATAAACCTGGATAACAATATTACTATTCTTAGTACAGGTCGATCTGACATAGCCACATTTAGCAAGTTACCATTCCAAAAATGTTGGCTCACTAAATAGCATTATAATCACAGATCCAGTGATTATACACAATCTCGTTAAACCCAAAATTACTCTTAAAGTTAAAGCATATAACTTGATTAATATAAAAGACTCAACATGAAATACACATTATGACACATAGACATATCATAAACTTCAAAATAGAAAGTATAAGTAGAAAGCAAAGAAAAGTTGTAAGGTATGCAAGTGAAAGCTAAAGTTGATCAAACT
>CATIWQ010113120.1:0-14045 GCA_949673415.1 Euphorbia schlechtendalii | reverse complement strand
ACAATATGCATAAAACCGAAAATGCATAGAACAATGGCCAAAATTGATGAATCAAAAATGAAAATATGGATTTTCGGTTCGGTTCTATGGATTTTTGGTTTTTTTATCCAAAAACCGAAAACCGAACCGAACCGAAAATATGGAAAATGCATGAACCGAAAATCGAACCGAATGAATTCGGTTTAGGTTGGTTCGGTTCGGTTTCTCTATTCAGTTCGGTTTTAAAATATTTTGCTCTCCCCTACCTACCGCAACCTGTTACATTGTTTTTCCATCATGGGATAAGGGGTTACACTTATAATGTTGAGGGACAACAACTACTTACTTGTAAAGTGACCTTTTTCAAATATTCTATTCTTTTTGTCCAACAAATTACATTATTTTCCCTAAATAAAATTGAGCAACTATTGGTTGCTTATTGATGAATAAACACAACTTCGTTGATTATTAATGCATATAAGCAAATCAAAGTAGAAGAAAAGGTAGATTCGGCCTGCCGCAACTTGTTACATTGTTTTTTCATCATAGGACAAAGGGTTACACTTATAATGTTGAGTGACAACCACTACTTACTTGTAAAGTGACCTTTTTCAAATATTCTATTCTTTTTGTCTAACAAATTACATTATTTTTTTAAGTAAAATTGGGCAATTATTGGTTGCTTATTGATGAATAAACACAACTTTGTTGAATATTATTATTAATGCATATAAGCAAATCAAAGTACAAATATGGTAGATCCGGCCTGTCACAACTTGTTACGTTGTTTTTCCATCGTGGGACAAAGGGGTTACACTTTTAATGTTGAGGGACAACCACTAATTACTTGTAAAGTGCCTTTTTCAAATATTCTATTATTTTTCTCCAACAAATTACATTATTTTTTAAAGTAAAATTGGGCAACTATTGGTTGCTTATAGGTGAATAAAGACAACTTCGCTGAAAATTAAAGAATACAAGCAAATCAAAGTAAAAGAAATGGTAGATCCAGCCTGCCGTAACCTGCTACATTGTTTTTCCATTATGGGACAAGAAGTTACACTTATAATGTTGAGGGACAACAACTACTTAATTGTAAAGTGACATTTTTCAAATATTCAATTCTTTTTGTCCAACAAATTACATTAATTTTTTAAGTAATATTGGGCAACTATTGGTTGCTTATTGATGAATAAACACAACTTTGTTGAATATTATAATTAACGTATATAAGCAAATCAAAGTAAAAAAATGGTAGATCTGGCCTGCTACAACCTGTTACGTTGTTTTTCCATTATGGGACATGGGGGTTACACTTTTGATCTTGAGGGACACCACTACTTGTAAAGTGACATTTTTTAAATATTCTATTCTTTTTGTCCAAAAAATTACATTAATTTTTTTAAGTAAAATTGGGCAACTGTTGGTTGCTTATTGATGAACAAATACAACTTTGTTGAATATTATTATTAATGCATAGTACAAAGAATGGTAGATTCAGCCTGCGGCAATCCGTTATGTTGTTTTTCCATTGTGGGACAAGGGGTTACACTTTTAATGTTGAGGGACAACCACTACTTATTTGTAAAGTGGCATTTTTCAAATATTCTATTCTTTTTGTCCAAAATATTACATTATTTTCCCCAAGTAAAATTGGGCAACTATTGATTGTTTATTGATGAATAAACACAACTTCGTTGAATATTATTATTAACGCATATAAGCAAATCAAAGTAAAAAGAATGGTAGATTTGGCTTACCGCAACTTGTTACTTTATCCATCATGGGACAAGGGCTTACACTTATAGTGTTAAGGAACAACAATTATTTACTTGTAAAGTGACCTTTTTCAAATATTCTCTTCTTTTTGTCCAACAAATTACATTATTTTTCTAAGTAAATTTGGGCAACTATTCGTTGCTTATTGATGAATAAACTCAACTTCGTTGAATATTATTATTAACGCATGTAAGCAAATCAAAGTAAAAGAAACGGTAGATCCGGCTTGCCATAACCCGTTAAGTTGTTTTTCCATCATGAGACAAGGGGTTACACTTATATTGTTGATGGACAAAAACTACTTACTTGTAAAGTGACATTTTTCAAATATTCTATTCTTTTTGTCCAACAAATTACATTATTTTCCTTAAGTAAAATTGGACAACTATTGGTTGCTTATTGATGAATAAACACAACTTCGTTGATTATTAAAGCATAAAAGCAAATCTAAGTAAAATAAATGGTAGATCCGGCCTGCCACAACCTTTTACGTTGTTTTTCAATCATGGGACAAGGGGTTACACTTATAATGTTATGGGACAACCACTACTTACTTGTAAAGTGACCCTTTTCAAATATTCTATTCTTTTTGTCCAACAAATTACATTAATTTTTTTTAAGTAATACTAGGTAACTATTGGTTGCTTATTGATGAATAAACACAACTTCGTTGAATATTATAATTAAAGCATATAAGCAAATCAAAGTAAAAAAATGGTAGATCTGGCCTGCCGCAACCTGTTACGTTGTTTTTCCATTGTGGGATAGGGGGTTACACTTTTAATGTTGAGGGACAACCACTACTTACTTGTAAAGTGACATTTTTTAAATATTCTATTCTTTTTGTTAAAAAAGTTACATTAATTTTTTTAAGTAAAATTGGGCAACTATTGGTTGCTTATTGATGAACAAACACAACTTCGTTGAATATTATTATTAATGCATAGTAAAAAAAATGGTAGATTCAGCCTGCCGCAATCTGTTACGTTGTTTTTCCATCGTGGGATAAGGGATTACACTTTTAATGTTGAGGTAAAACCACTACTTATTTGTAAAGTGACATTTTTCAAATATTCTATTCTTTTTGTCCAACATATTATATTATTTTCCCTAAGTAAAATTGGGCAACTATTGATTGTTTATTAATGAATAAACACAACTTCGTTGAATATTGTTATTAACGCATATAAGCAAATCAAAGTAAAAAGAATGGTAGATCCGGCTTGCCGCAACTTGTTACTTTATCTATCATGGGACAAGGGGTTACACTTATAATGTTGAGGGACAACAATTACTTACTTGTAAAGTGACCTTTTTCAAATATTCTCTTCTTTTTGTCTAACAAATTACATTATTTTTCTAAGTAAAATTGGGCAACTATTGGTTGCTTATTGATGAATAAACACAACTTCGTTGAATATTATTATTAACGCATGTAAGCAAATCCAAGTAAAAGAAATGGTATATCCGGCCTGCCACAACCTTTTAAGTTATTTTTCCATCATGAGACAAGGTGTTACACTTATAATGTTGATAAACACAAACTTCTTACTTGTAAAGTGACATTTTTCAAATATTCTATTCTTTTTGTCCAAAAAATTAAATTATTTTCCTTAAGTAAAATTGGACAACTATTGGTTGCTTATTGATGAATAAACACAACTTCGTTGATTATTAACGCATATAAGCAAATCGAAGTAAAAGAAATGGTAGATCCGGCCTGCCGCAACCTGTTACGTTGTTTTTCAATCATGGGACAAGGGGTTACACTTATAATGTTATGGGACAACCACTAATTACTTGTAAAGTGACCCTTTTCAAATATTCTATTCTTTTTGTCCAACAAATTACATTATTTTTTTAAAGTAAAATTTGACAACTAAATGTTTTTTTATTGATGAATAAACACAACTTCGTTGAATATTATTATTAACGCATATAAGCAAATTAAAGTAAAAAAAATGGTAGATCCGGCCTGTCGTAACCTGTTACGTTGTTTTCCCATCATAGGACAAGGGGTTACACTTTTAATGTTGAGGGACAACCACTACTTACTTGTGAATTGACATTTTTCAAATATTCTATTCTTTTTGTCCAACAAATTACCTTATTTTTCCTAAGTAAAATTGGGTAACTATCGGCAGGAAACGATTACATGAAATTGGTAGGATTGCTACCTATACTGTAGATCATAGAACTGAATTAAAAGACCACACATTTACATCCATCAGACCAATCGATGAATTGGTGGGAAGTAATTATTCAAAATTGAAATTGCCTCCAAGATTGTGATGGACAGTTGGCCTCATTAAATCCACTATTATGAGAATCAATGGTTGAGATCAAATTGCTCAAAACCACCATGTTGTTACTTCTCACCGCCCGAATTTGCTTATATATAGCACCAGGCCAACACATTGCCTTCACATTTTAATCCAAACCTCCCACAATCTTTCCTGCTTATACTTGTTGATGATTCGAACTCCAACGACACTAATAGGACTTCTCTTCAACTTCTTGAACATGCAATGTCCTCAATACATTGTTTGATGGTTAATCCAGCTTACACAACCATTCCAAAATATATTGGTTTTCCAAGATAGTCAATCAATGCGCTTGAGGTGCAATCACGAGAGGTGGAAGCTAAACAATAGAAAATTCAAAAGTAGCACCACAAAATCTTACGTTAGATTACTGATCTGACCTCTAAGCTTAATTATATGGAGGAAGAGATCGACATTGATCTGGCAAACATGACCGGGGAACTGGATAACCTCTCCAAAATTGTTCATAAGCTTTCCCACAAAATCACCAAGTCTAGCTAAGCTGTTGCTTCTTCTTTTCCATTTACTATATTTGTATCTTTTTAGTATTTTTGAATTGTAATGGCCTCCCCAAATTAATGAATGCTAATTTATTAGTTTTACTTGTTCTTATTCGACCCCCCATTTGAAATTATACGGCACAAAATAACAGTGAAATATAGTGAAAACCATACGATACTATTCGCTGACAAGTGATGACAAATAAACGTGATAATAAAATGGTAGATCTTGTCTGTCATAGCCTCTTACATGTTTTTTTCTAAATTACTTGGTACGTGTATGTGTCCCTTATCAACTTTTCTCATGTTACTTAGATGTCCAAAGGAAACTCAGTTTCCAGTCAAATCAAATTCCCAATGAAATAGTAGATCTTGTTTGTCCCGGCCTGTTACATGTCTTTTTCTACCTTACTTGTTACATGTTGGTGTGAGGTAATACATAGCTTGCGTGGTGATTCAGTTTAATTAAAGTGTGTGAGGTAATATATTATAAAAAGAAATATAACGGCCACATTACAATGACTAGAAATAATAAAATCCCCATTCAATCAATTCTCCTGCACATCTCCTATGCTAAATTTTTTCAAGCACTGAACTATTCATCTCCAATTTTCATATCCCAAATTTCTTTGTCTTTGAATTTCTCAGCCTCCATCGATTATACCACAATAACGACTCTTCTTTGAATATTGAAATGGAATCGGGTTTGCGTGGTATTGAAGTTCCAACTTACTATTGCGGAGAAATTGCAAATCTTAAGGTTTCATAGAGTGGGTTAAATCCAGGTCGAAGGTTTTAAAGTTGTAGAAGATATGGGGTGAGTAAGTTTCAATTGGTTTTCGAATTGGTTAAATTGGATATGAAATCTGAAACTAATTTCCTCTTATGCGTTTGATAGCAACAACAACAACATTGCAGATTCTTTATGTGGGTTGATCCATCAATAATTCCAAAGAGAAGAAAAATTAATAATAAAGTGTTGCAGAAGATAATTGAAGGAGATGAAATAGAACTGGGTTCTAGAAAAAAGAAGATGCTAATGTACTGGATATTTGGTGTTCTTTTTGGTATATTTTGCTATAAAATGGGGTGGTGTTAAAATTCATAGAATCGAGATAGGGTGGTAGTGCATTTTGGCAGCTTAATGTACTATAAGGTTTGTAATGTAAAGTATGCTCTTCCATTTGAAACTGCAATGTGGGATTTTTAGTTAGGTAATGTAATTTTTTTCACTTTCATATTAAAAGATTTGCACGGTATTTAATTACCATTTGGGAAAAACCACATGGTTGGAGAAACGAGAAGGTTCCTTCCCATTGGGTGTCATTTCACTTTTGGTCATTCATTAGGCCATAGTAGGTTAATTATGACACTAGGTGTCGTTTCACTTTCCTTCATGATATATGTATATATATGCATGAAAGATGTGCAGTGTTATTATCTATCTCAATTTAAAAAGAAATTTGCAAATTTTTCCATCTTTTGTATAATGTCTTCAACATCTGAAGTTTATGTTACTAGTAAAGTGATTTATCCTACCATACGTGTTCTTCTTCCTGATCATGATTTTGTGGAGAGAATGCTTCTTAATGAGAAGAAGCGAGTGATTTATTTGAGTCCTTATCTTTCTAAAATAGAAGGATTCGTCGCATAGAATGTGCTCAGCTTACCAATCAGCCTTTTGGACGGCTTTACAGTGACCCATGGCATTCACTTGGGTATGAGTATTATCATTGGTTTGTTCATCAACAAGTTGTGCCAATTGCGATGGATTATAAAAATTTCCCCCTCCTCCCTGAAAATCACAGGAAAGCATACCTTTATCATCAACAACTTAGTTATAATACTGACGAGTGCATTTCTTGGAGGAATCACTACTAGGATATGGTTGATTTGGAGATGATTCATGACCCTGACAAGCCATGGATAAATCCATGGACCATTTAGGGTGTATTATGTTCATTTGGGAATTTCTTTTTTTTAGTGTTTGTTTGTGTTTTCATCAAAATATTATATAAGCAGTAATTACACATGTCTTTTTTTTCTTTTCGTGTTTGAGTTACTTTGAATTCTGTTGTTTAGACATTTCCATTTTTCACAAAGTTACTTATAATGATAACAACGATTAACAAATGAGATCTGCTGCATAAACTATGACAATACAAAGAGTAGCAAAATGTAGTCATAGTATCCATGAATTGAAACTGTTTTTTGGTATTTTATCAATCCCATTAAGAGTAAACTTAGTTCCCTTAAATTTCAGAGCCGATCCATGGTGAATTATACCTGTCTCTACCTGTTAGGGATATGGTATCCAAGTCATGCATTAATACATATAAACAAAATTTCATTTTAATCATATATGTATATATTTATTTATTTATTTATTTGAATACCATTTAAGGGGTCCAATTACATATTTTGTGGTGTCCACATATTTAATACACATAATAGAACACCAACTTTTAAGACTTTTTTTTTTTGTGTCCATGAACACCAGATTACAACTATGGGGGTGTTTCTCATAACTTATCTATTTTTTTTAACTTAAAGTGGGGTGATGATGAATTATACGGACAACCATTGAGAGTAAGAGTAAACTCAGTTCACTAAAAGTTTAGAGCCAATCAATGGTGGATTCTACATGTCTCTTCCTGTTACATACTGCGAATCAATGCTTAATCAAGCAATTTTAAACATTTTCATTCCAAACTAATTACTTTTTGTACAAAGTCCCTTTTTACATTACATAGTGAATCCCACAGTCCTCCCCTATGATCATACAATTTATCCCATTCATTAACACTCGGGTGATGATGATTATGCCAGTAATATGCTATAGGTTGCACAGGGAAGTCCTTGCATAAATCTAGGCGCACATAGTGTTAATACTCTCCTAGAAGACAGAAGACTATGTCACACTCAGGCTGTCGACGGTGCTCGTAACGGCAACATAGTATAATATGTTTTGATCTTTTCTGTAAAACAAAAACTGGTGCATTAAAAAAGGTAGCCATAGGATAAAAGTCATTAGCTATTACCATCCAATGGTCTGGCCCACACACCCCTCCATCCCATGTAATACGTTTGATGACATTGTCGATGGTGTTATTATGAGCGGGCGACACGGAGCGGTGGGCCGAGAGCGAGCGAGTTCATAAATGCGGTCCACCGGGGCGTTTGAAAAAAGGTGTACTAGGTCGGGGACCCGGTAAAAAGGTTGAAAGAGAGAGTGAAAAATGTTTTAGATCGGTTCGAACCCGAATCTGCTGTCTCTTAGTGTGGAGTTGCCACCTGGATTAGCTCTTTCCAAGAATTAGAGTCCTATGAGGCTTAATGTCCAGGGGATGGCCCACCAAGACACAGAGATTCGGGTCCGGGATAAGTTGCTTATTTCTTAAGTGATCACATTATATTACATCTAAAGAAAATAGTATTTTATTAGTTATGCATATTCGCACTTAGGTCATTTTTAGAGTTTACATGCATGATTCACGTATAGAAAAAGCAGTAAATCCATCCACAAAATAGTAAGTAAATGCAGAAAGTAAATGCGGAAAATAAAAATTACAAGGCTTTCAAAAATCGGGGGATACAACCGCCCGCTAACCTATTAATTACATTTTCCTTAAAAATATATGCAATACCCGAAGGAAAGTAAAATCCTAAACATACATTTAACCTGCATCCATAAAGGTTAGCACAGGGGATATCACATATGTTCGATTTGATTTTAGCGAGGCCCCGTGTAGCCTAATTAAAACATCGACGGTTTAAAGTTGTTATTTTAAATAAAAATTGGTTCACTTTTATTTACACGTATGTTGGTCAATTTTATTAGTGAAAATGACATCATGGAAAAATGTGAGGTCTGTTATCTGGGAATATATTTTATTCCCTTCGTGGGGGTATTCTAAAAAATAAAGAAAAGAAATAAAGATGAAGAGAATTACAACATTATTTACAATAATAAGGAATAAAAATAATTCCTAGGCCAAAAATAAAAATTAGAAAGAAATGAAGCAGATGAAAGCACAGAATCTTGCGGTATGAATCCACTTCGGCGTATCCGTTCGATCCCCGAGAGTGTTCCTCGTTCATTTTGCTTTAATTGTAGTTTAATGTGGAAAAATAAGTGTTTATTTATCCAAAAAGATAATCAAACTCGGGTTCTAAATTTGTTTTAGACCCAAGAATATCTGAGGATATTTGAAGAAATAGATGAAGAAATTTGATTAAAAGATGAAGAGATTTGGGATCCAAAAGTGTTTTGTATCCGAAAAAAAATTAGAAGAAAAGAAGAAATTATTGTTTGTATTTTTTATCTGAAAGAGAGGATTTATTCTCTGAATTTTCGAGCCCCCCTCAATCCAAAAATGTCCGACTATTTATAGAAAAATCCCGGAAAATCCAAAAAAGGCAAAAAAGTTTGGCGGGGTTGCCAAAGAGTTTACCGACCTTGCCAAACTTGCTGGCGAGCTCGCCAGAGAGGCTGGTGAGCTTGCTAGCCTCTTTGGCAAGGCTGGTTAGGCTTGCCTCGCCAAAGGTCTGGCGAGCTTTCCAGATAACCTGGCGAGGCTCGCCAGGCCTTCTAGCGAGCCGTGCCTCGCCAGATATCTGCGAGGTAGGCTCCAGATTCGATTTTCAACTGCGTTTTCAAATTTTTTGTATATATTTATATTTTTTTTAGTTAATTTCTGAATTAAAATCCTTTTAAATTCAGTGATGAGGAAAACTCCCTTTTGAAGATCGTCGGACGGTCGAAAATCGTGTGATTCGAGGATAAATATCCCGAAAAGCCATCATCATTAAACGCGCGAGCTGGTACAAAATCCCATACTCACAGTTATATTACGGACCTTTGTACAAATCATGGTTCCTTTGAACTTCATTTGCAAGGGAAGCTCTTGCCAACCGCCATTCTTTTTGGTCGCCAAAGATATAATCCACGTGGACCTGGAATCTACAATTACTATCATCCTTAGGATTCATGTAACTTTCAACATATGGCAGAATCATTGGCATAATATTATGTTCGTAGCGAAATGTGTAATTTGTTGACTACCTACACCAGATCATTTATACTAACCAGTTTAATTGATATGTCATGTAAAATCTTACAATTATGGCACTGATATAAGTGTTAATACCTGCCAGTCTTGTTTATGTTATGGACAGAAGACGACGAACTCTATCCTAGACCGGATGGTGAAACTTCATGCTCAAATTGGCCATTAATAACTTCAAACTGCAATTGCATACCAAGAAATGGCATCTGTTTAGTATGCAAAGGCATGCGGCAACACCCTCGGCCTCGTCCATAGCCTCGTCCAGTCCACGGCCCCTTGCCTTGTGCTCCCAACTGCTCGGATCATGCTTTGTCGATGTACTTCCTTTTGGTCGACCTCTAACGTCAATTTTCACCTCGGGTTCACGAAGATTTGTTTGGTCAGTTGTGTATTGCAATGACCACTCTATGCAAAATGGACTAGTCACATGCTTTCACCTCGCCAATTAGTTTGTCGAGATACTGTTCTTCCTTTGGCCATTCATCAACATTTTTTTCCATCATCCTCATCGTTTATAAGAAGGTTTTTCCAAAATGGGTGTATTTGATCAAAGCTGATAGAAGTTTTTGAGTCAAGTGCTTTCCTCTACTCGCAGGCACATGGTAACTAATGGGTGGTTCTCAATACAAAGTTGCACCTACTATCAAATTCATTGCTCAATTCCCTCAACCATTGTAGCTCCAAATTTAGCAATCTCGAAGAGTATTGAGACATCTAGTATGTGAGAAAATAAAGGGAACTCCACTGTAGTGCATGCATTTCCTCACTTTTGAATTATGTAGCGTGACCCTAATCATCAGGAAAATACCGTTGTTATGAAAGATAATGCATTTGGTTGCACAGTAATTAGAAATAATATATTTTGTCTATCATTCTATCTCCATTAGTTGCATGCATGACTAACTACTTTTCTGGTTGAAAAGAAACATATGTAATATGGGTCAGTAATAATTGATGAATGAGTTGATCAACATGTATGTGGATGTATAATGTAATGTGTAAAAGATTATTATGCATCTAGTCTTAAAATGCGACCGGATCGATTGATGCGACTACATAGATTGAGTGCTCAAACTTGTATTTGATAGTATAATAGTATGCTACAATGTGAAGATTTAAATATATTATGATGTAATTGGTAATGTGACAGACATTAAATGGACTAAATGGTTAAGATTAAATCAAAATCACATAATGAAACATTAAAAGAATTTTACGTACCTGATCTCAATTAGTTGGGTTCAATTTGATTGTGCACCTTCGTCCATAAGAAATTAAGTGAACCCCTCGACATGTTCAACCATTTCTTCAGTGAAGCATGTGCACTCTCTACTCTACATGACATTGCTTTGCCTAGATGTAGCACTTCCTTCGTCCAGGCAAGAACAAACTTCTCCTTGTGCACTAAGCATGTCTAATAGATGTATGGCATCAATTTTGGATGAAGTTTCATTGCATCCCTCAGATATTGTAAAGAATTTAAATATTCTTTTTCTATTACTACTTGCAATATTTTGGAGAACAAGTTGGTCTTAAAATGGTTAACAAATATTTTGTGATGGGATAGTTTAAAAACTTTATCTTCGACATCTTTGTTTATGTGCCAGGTATAAAGTAAATGCTTTGTCTATGGAAAAATCTCCTTTATCAGGTTAATGAGCCCCATCTCCTTATCTGTCACAATAGCAGTCGGACTAAGATCAGGACCAAGCAGACCCCAAAACTTTTGCAGAACCCAGCGGTAGCTCCACACCTTCTTATCCTTTATAATTGCATAAGCAATTTAAAAATTTTGGTTACATGGGGTCATTTTGATAAGCTCAACTAGTGGCATCCTATACTTGTTAGTTTTGTATGTGGAGTCAGTTTCAACATACCAATGAAAGTTTCTCAATAAGTAAGTCAAATTAGGATGGGCAATAAATAGATGTTTCAAAGCATTTGTTTCCAGGTCAGAATGTTTCGTTACAATGTAATTATGTTTTTCACATAGATGAAACAGATGACCTGCCACATCCCTATTCTCTAACGTCCCCTTCCTTATCATTTCCCTCGTATTGTAGATTTGTTTCATCTAGTAATTTTAGACTAAGAGCAGTTGAGATTGAACATGGCTTACATTGAGCCAATGTCACGTCAAGAATTAGTTGTTTCGCCTCAGGACTAATTCTTGAAGTCGGTATCTTATCCTTATTATAATTATACAACTCATAATTGTGTATTCTAGTAGTACCTAGCATCAGAATAATTCCCCAACGGTCACATCCAATGACTTGTTGAGCATAGACCTTGAATTTGCAACCGCAAACTTTAGAAGAGGCAATTCTTTTACGCACTTGAAGATCCTTGTTAGTACCTCTGTACCTTCCATCTCGTGTACATACAAGTAACTTCTTATTGGGTCCATCTTTGTGAGAAGCAATAGCAAGCCGGAATCCTAGTTTTATTTCGGTTTTTCTAGCCCATGCAACTGCCTCTTTGCTAGACATGAAAATGTTGCTGCTTGCAAAATGTCCACTGTAGTCAATCCCATCGCCTTCATCTTGCAACAAATATGGTTATATTCATCAGTTAGTTTAGTGGTCGCATTAGTCAATCATGTCGCATTTTAAGACTAGTTATATCATAATCTTCAAAATTTCACTTTGAAACATACTATTATACTATTGAATACATGTTGATCAACTCAATCTTCAATTATTAAGGTGGGTTCCAATATATTACTTAATGTGATTCACATTCCAATACAGTCGCTTTAGTCGATCCCGTCGCATTTTAAGACTAGTTATATCATAATCTTCAAAAATTCACTCTGCAACATATTACGAATACATGTTGATCAACTCACTCATCATTTATTAAGGTGGGTTCCAATATATTACTTGAAATGATTCACATTTCAGCATATATATAGTCGCATTAGTCGGGCTCCTCGCATTTGGAGACTTGATGTCTTTTAACTAGTAAATGAGAACATTAAAAGCTTATTGACCAACTAATTCATTAGTTGTTACAAACATTTATTGCATATGTTGCTTTTCAACCAGAAACTCAAGACATTAAAATCAGCTAATGTCTGAAAGCGGTTAATTAGACCATTAAATGCGATCAATGAGACCAATTTTTCTGCTACACCTAGGCAACACAATAAATGCGGATGATGAAACCATTAAATGCGGTTAGTGAGACCATTGTTTCTGCTAAACCTAGGCAACACATTACATGGAAGCATTCATGCTTGCTTCTAAATTTGCAGCATGATCCACCAACTCCGGGTTTTCTGTTGAACTATCTGTTTTAGCTTCAATCATGGTACATGGGTCGCCGTTATTAGGCGACTCTACTGGGTTCTCCCCAAGTAACTCGTCCAAATCCACATATTCGTCCCAGTTTTCCATCATACAATTTGTAAGCAATCGGTTAGGGAACCAAAATATGAAAGTAATCAGCAAAAGAACTTGTAAGCAAAGAACTTGGCGAAACCAGGTGAAGAAGATGTTAAGGCAAGATAGGAGGGAAACTAAATAAAAACAGACGGATTTTAGCAAAATTTTGGGGTATATATATGAAGGGTAAAATGGTAAAAGTAGGGTGGATTTTAGGAACCCATTAGAGAAATCTATTGGAAGCAAAGATCCAATATTAATTGGATGGAGAGTGGGGATAATAATACAAGGTTTTTCCATTCTTACGCCTCAACTAGAAAGAAGAAGAATGTTATTGAATTCTTAGTTGATGATCATGTTGATCGAATTGAATGGGGAAAGAGGTTGGAAGAGCATATCAGTGATTTTTATCAAAAGCTTTTTACAAAGACGAACAATCTTGATCTTTCTCTGGTTGAGCTTATTAAAGGCCGAATCTCTTATGATCAAAATGTGGATCTTAGCTGTAATCTAACCAAGGAGGAAGTGCGTAAATGACAATTTGATATTTCAACTTAAATTTTAAAATGAAATTTTTCCTCACGCCCATTATTAAATTAATATAGAGCCTAAGATCTTGATGCCAGCCTATATGCATGCAATTCAATACTACCAATTTGATTAAATATATAAATGGTTAATTGCCGAATTTAAAATACAGCAAATTACTAGATTAATGATTGCTAGTAATTAAATTAAGTAATAAAAAAGTATAAATAGTTATTTTAATCCCTTGTGTTAGTATCGATGGCTCATGGCCAATTCGATTTTGTTGGCTAATTAAACTGAATTCACAAGCCTTAAATTATCGCATGCAAATTTGTACTTTATTTTTTTTCTTAAAATGAGCAAACATATGTATATTAATTATTAATTTATAAAATATGATTTGCAGTTTATAATTAGTTGTCAAATTAGGATGACTGCTGCCTTTTCATTAACCTACACACACACACACACACACACATA
>CATIWQ010113051.1:0-25679 GCA_949673415.1 Euphorbia schlechtendalii | reverse complement strand
TTTTCAATGGGTTCAGGACATGCCATCCGTGGGGGATGGAATAGATGTGCCACCAAATTTCCGTTACATTACTATTTTTTATTTTATAATTTAGATTTTTTTACCAATTAATTGTATGAAAAGGCCGTGTGAATCAATATATGTGTATTGTAATTTAGTGGCAGTTTCGTACGTGACTTGAAATCAGTAGGCAGAAAATCAATGGGAAAAGGTAAATAATTTAAATTTCGATAAGTGAAACGTTGGCAAAGACTATTGGTGCTTATCATTTACAGTCACTCTCTCCTAAATGCCTCATTTTTAAACAGCCACTCTCTCCCAAATGACTCATTTTTAATCGAGTTTGATATTAAGTTTTAACTAAAATTTCAACGCACGCTAAAAAGAGTACTATGTGATTTCGGCCATTTTCAAAAAAGATCTGTGATATTTTGAGTCTTAAAAAGGGTCCGTGGTTTTGAACCGTTATCAAATCAATGCATTTATGCTAACATCGTTAAATTGATGACGTGGCAGAAAGATATTTTTGTAAATTCGCTTTCTTTTTCTTCTTTCTTTTAATCAAGACCAAAATCAAGTTTAAACATTGCTCAACAAATTAAAGTACCAAAAGCTCATTACTAGGGCGAATTCTGCAATAATCCTACCAAAAACATTTTCTCCCCCTTTTTTGTTTATCCCTTTGAGCACCACCTCCGGCCACCAACATCTTATTTCGGAGGTGTTTCTCTAAACTTAAAAGTTAGTCAAACTTGCTTAAAAGTAGAATTTTAAATTAAAAGTTAGTTAATTTAGTGTTTCTCTAAACTTTTTTCAACTTAAAAAGATTACTTTTAAGTAAAAAGTAAGAAGTAGCTAATACTTACTTTTAAAAGGTGACTTTTTTCAAATCTACTTTTTGACCAAACAAATTACAATATTGCCCTTATATTATATTCAAAATCAAATGCCCTTTTATAAAATATATACTTTATAGTCTTTTCAAGATTCAATAACTTAAAAGTGACTTAAAATTTAATTTTGAGAAACACTTCTAATGACTTAAAAATCATTTTACATAAACACTTAACTACTTATTTTTAAACTCCTTAAAAGTTGAAAAAACACTTTTAAGTTATAAGTCACAAGTCATAAGTTTGGAGAAACACCCCCTTCCACAATTGATTCTAAGATTTACTTCATCTGAATAGAAGGATGAGCTATTTGAAGAATTTTTATTCATTAAAGGGAAAAATTGTGTGCTGCTATAACCATTTTCCAATCATTCAAACTCATTCTATGTTTCTCTTTCCTACTGCCCGTACATCAACACCACCATACCGTAAAAAAAGACGGGCTTGAGCTTCATCTACAAATCTAGTCTCCATGGATTAAAACAAAAAAATCCAAAATCCTCAACCAACAATTCAATAGCAACAACAAAGAACCCTGGTAAAATTAAACTCATTTCTGCAAAATATCAGTGCTTTAATTAAAGCCAATGGAAAGTAAAATAATGCAAAGAAATGAACAATCTTTATTACTTTCAATGAACAAATTAGCTTTCACATGTTCCTAATTTGATGAAGCATAGAACAATCAGATGATTACGAAGATTCGAACTCTTTCAACATTGAATTCCAAGACTCAACATTTTAATTCATTCACAGTGAGTACCCAAACAAATGAGCGAACAAAATTAAGGATCTAGGCACTTACAAATCTCTGGAAATTCTGCTAAGTATCAAATAGAAACTTAATATCGTCAAATAGAAGCTTTTAAAATCGTCATAATCTAGAAATGGAGCAAAGTGGGAAGAGTGTAGCGAGGAGAGAGACCAACAAAAAATAAGACCAGTTACGAATAAAGACGTTGGCAAAGGCGGCACAAGAGGCGTCGGGAAAAGGGTGGCGGAAGAGATGCCGGGAAAAGGAAGAAGAAAAGCTTTAGGGTTTTGAAAGGAAGAAGAAGAGTAGAAGTGAGTTTTACAAAAATACCCCTCTACCACGTCATTAATTTAACGGTGTTAGCAAAAATGCCTTGATTTGATAACGGTTTGAAACCATGAACCCCCTTTTGAGATCCAAAATATCAAAGACCCCCTTTTGAAAATGGTTGAAATTACATGGTACTTTTTTGAAATTAACCCACAAATAAAACTATAGTTTCACTGTGTTTGTTTCATTTTTTCATTTTATCTTTGTGTATCATTTAAAATCAACATTTCATAATTAGTAGTGTAAATAATCATTAAATTGTAACTTTACATAGTGAGTTAATTGAAAGTTCGTTAATTGAAAGTTCGTTAATTCTCAACTTTCGTGTTTACATTCTCTCTCGCAAATTCTACATTGTATAAGAACTAGTAATACAACACATAATTAAATTTAGAAATTCTCATTAATATCTTCTTATTTGGATAAAAATATCAAGGATTTTGTCAACACTGAAGCAATTAGAAGAAGAAATTTGAAAAGAAAAGGAGGAAGCTTAATTATAAACGTGCAAGTATAAGAAAGAAGAAAGTATAAGAAAGAAGAAAGCGAAGAAAAGTGTTAATCAAATGGGAAAATAAACATAAAATCTTGAAAAAATGATCAATACATTTGGTATAAGGTAGATATTATGGTCATTTTATCAAAAATTAAGTCTTCATTCTTTTACCATTTATCATCAATGGTGTGAAAATTGATCCAATGATAATAAAATACAAAGTGACCCACACCTTGATATAATTGTCGATGGGAACAAAAGAATTACAAATTCGGAACCTTTCATAATTCTTGTAAAAATGTGTTTCAAGAGCCATTTTTCAAATGAAATAACTCATTTGTTTTCATGCATATAAAAAGAGCATATATTTAATCTTTTGAAAAAAAAATAACTTTAGAATTGAAGACTATTTCAATACGATCATTTTCGAAAAGAAAAAAAAAAAACGAAATGATGATATGGGAGGAAAGGACCCAATTATCATTTTAAAGACCATACCATATACTTTAGGGCTATATTGATATAGACTATATAGTCCATTAGCTTTCTTTGACTTAACATTGATAGTGAAATGCGATCATAACTGAAGAAAAATACAATTTCTTTCGCTTTTTAGTTCAACTAGCCCCCCAAAAAATCCCACTCAAAGGATTCCTTCATCCTTCCCACTAAAGGTGCTTTTTAATTTTTATCCCTTCCACCTCCCAACAAAAGGGTAGCAAGCCTTTCTTATTTTACATTAAATTCACACATGAGGTCTTTCTCAATCACCAAAAATATGGGATTTTCAATTTACGAGTAGAGTACACGAGAATAAATTGAATTGAAATGAACTTATTTCGATACAAATTTATGAATATGTAGAAAAGTATTAAATTAAATTTATTATAAAGCAAATTTATAAGTATGCGATATTGATTGAATGAAAGCAAGTTGAAAATAACATGACTAAAGTCTTAGATTTTCGGTATTATGCTTGAGCCATTTCGTAAGGAAGTGAAAGGACTATGAAAATAGTTTTGTCGGTTGAAATTACTTCCTAAAAAACAGTCAGCAACGACTATGCTAAGTGATGTTTTTTAGTGGCTGAAATAACGAAGGACTTTATACTTGCTTGCAAATTTTAGTGTTGTCATTGAGAAAGATGTACATATTCTTGACATATAAATTCCAACTGGAATTCATATTCAGCCGGATGTTACACAACTAACATACCTTTGTCCTATGAGCTAAGTAATAATAGCAAACATAAGTAAGAGCAATTTTTGTAAGTTATAAACTTTATAAATAATGGGGTATCTAGTGCTAGGAGAACTTTAGCCTTTGGGGGAGGGAGGAATAGTTTTTACTTTTTATGAGTGTGCTTTTCTTTTTTCATGCCAATATGGTTAAGTGCCTATGCATTGATATATTCTAATTAGAAAATGCCTTTGCATTGGGACCCTTCAAATTGATACGAAAATTATTCTAATTTGTCTTATTGTAGTCGCGCTATGTTATTTTATACAGAATAGAGCTTAATAGAAGTTAGTTCACTGAAAATTTATAGCATTTTCATGTACCAATAACAGTCTAAAAAAACAGTATTTCTTAATATCATATTCACGGTATTGTAGATGATTCGTAAGCTATACTGATTTATGGTAATTCACATTCAAGCAAATTGAAAATAAGTGAGAGAATGATTTTTCGTTATATTAATGTAAGCACAATTACTTTATTTTTGTAAATATAATGTAAGTAAATAAAAAAAACTTCAATTTATGTATATCTACGCTTTTATAAATCAATGTTGTTTTGTGTCCACTTCTTAAGTCACGTCCGTATTTAATCAAATTATTATATTTGCATAATAAAAATAGGAAGATTGCTCTTGTTTACTTGCAGAATGTGAAATCTTCTTGGTTTAGATTGAAACACATAGGTGAGTATTTTGAAGTGGTCCATGAAAAGAAAATATTTATTAATGAATTTTTCACTTAACCATGCAATTTTAGCTCATTAGAGACCATAAATTCGATTAAATATGGTCCATATCCACTTTTTTTAGTTGATTAACATAATATCATGCACTTGTTGATATGAATAACTCATTCCCTTAAATCTAATGATATCCGTGTGTATGATTATATTGGTGGAATAGTTTCTATAGAACATGTTATATCATCATAGTAAAAATTATTATCTATTTCGAGTTCAAGTCACAGTAGAGTGAAAGAACTTCACTCTAATAAGAGTCTCTATCTTTTACAAGAATAAAATATGACATTAAAGTTCATGGTTGACGTTGTCACTATATTAAAAGGCCAGCTATTCTTAATCACAAAAAACAAAGGAGAAAACTAATTGATTATGAATTTAGAGCAAGTTAAACCTATTTCTCAAATCCCATTTTGCAGGTTCTACAGTGGTTTTGTTCCAACAATCTTCCTCATTTTCCATTCCTCATTGCAGATTCCAATAAAGCAATAATATTTTTTTATTATTATTATATAAATTTCTTTACATCAAATCTATTCTCAATAACCAAAAAAATATCAAACACATTAAAATAAATCAAAATAAAAAAATATATTAATATAATAATCATTCCCCAATTTAGAGTTACCCATATATAGGGAATCCCGTTTTGGGGATATACTATGTAGGGAATGGTTGGACTTATCCATTCCCCGTATTCATTCCTCATTTTAGAGAATTCTCTAAAATAGGAAATCATTGGACATGCTTTTATGCGGACTATTACTAATACTATTAATGAATATATTATAGTTGTGTCAATTAGGTGGTATAATCCAATAATTTGATGCAGGGCCGGCCCTGGGGTGGGTAACGAGTGCCACCGCCTAGGGCCCATGTAGGAAGGGGCCACAAAAATAATTTTTTTTTATAGTTTTAGTAATTAATGTTAAAAAGATAAAAGTAAACAATAATTATTAGTCGATGAAATGGTAAGTAATTTATCATGGAAGTGAGAGGTCATGAGATCAAATTTTGATTTCCATAAAAATAGTTAACTTTTATTATAACTTTTTACCAATTACCCAGTTTAATAATCTCTGTATTATTTTACCTAAGACCCTCAATCTATCAGGACCGGGCCTGATTTGATGGAGCAACCTATAGTACTTGTTATCCAAAGGGGGGGCTCTTCATTGTCGAGGTTATAGATAAACTGATAATTTGTAAAAAAAAAAACATATAATTATGGTGCAAATGTATCCCTAGAGTAATAAATACATGTTGAGGCCGCATAATGGAAGGGCTAATGTACTTTTGTAAAAGGTAGTTAAAAATGGTACGCTCACTGCTCAAATCAAAGCTTTTGCGGCTGCTTTTTTTCGCCCTATGGGTTGGCTACAAGGACCAATTAAAAGGGTTCTCTCTCTACACCTATTACCTAACCTTAAGCTGCAGAGTATAATTTTCTTTGTAGTTAATTACACATCTTTAATTGGAGATAATTAGATAATGTGGAAACATAGAGCGAGAGAAAAGTGAAACTCCATTTATGAATCAAAAAGAAAAATTACAGAGAGAATAGAATCTGTTTGTTACAAAAGAAAACTAATTTTGAACTAACTGAAGAAGTTCAACAGCTAAAGTGCTCTTTATCCTAATACCATTTATAACAGAATCAATTGGAAATTATAGATGTACCCTTGCAATCTATACTGAGTATATAAACTAAAACTACGGTATGAACAGAACTGAAATTACATTATATATTCAACAGATAATACTTCACACATATTTTAGTATACAGGTAGACGGAGTTTTAATTTGTATTACTTTGATTTCCTCGGTAAATATATACTCAAAACCTTTTTTCATGTTAAATAATTCTATTTTTTTTAAGAAAATTATTTTAATTGTGAAATTAAAGAGGATATTTTTATACATTCTCATTACAACGAGAACAATTGGCCAACCAGTATTATGCACCCGAAAGTACATGTAGTGAAAAAAAAATCTATTATATCAATTAATTTGACTATTGAAATTGCTTAAAATGCTTTTTCAGTTTCAAAAAATCTATTTCTTAGTTCAAAAACTTTAGTTTAAATGACTTTATATTCATACATCTAAAATTTTCAGCCAGATGTACAACTTGAAGAATTGCACCAGAAATAATGTGTTTTTCCATATTTTCTTTGGCATCAACTATTGGTTAATGTAGTCACGACCATTTATTAAATTTTATAATTCTTACACTTTTCATCTGGCTCATATTGCCATTAAACTTTATTTTAGATATTTAAACTTGGATTTAATGTTATACTTGAAATAATTTTTGATCTTTTAATCATTCAAACCAACTTTAATTAGTCTATGAATTAAAATCTCGATGAATATCATACCTTAAACAATATAACAACTGACCCGGACGTGGGCATACTCGCGTACCAAACCCGTCTATTTGATGGTTGGAGAATTGCCTTAGTCTAAAAATTCAAACTCGGTCAGAACTAAAATATGATATAATATAAATTTTTATTTATAAAGTCACCATAAAATACACATTATCTATGAATCTATACTTGTTATTTTATACAGTACAAATTATTTTCTTTATAAATATAGTGTACATATAAAATCTCAAGAAATTTTTTATAGCTTAAATTCTTCTGTAAAGAAAAATAACTGAGTAATGGGCGGGCCTGTTGTTGCTTGAGATCTAATAATTGCAGAGAAATTGGCCATCGGCCCAACTTCCCGTTTTCCCTCTCTCTTCCCTCCCATGGCGTCTCTTCTCTAATTTCCTCACATCAGTCCATTTCAGTACTAAATCAGGTAAACTTGCGTTATTTCTCATCGAATTTGAAATTCGGCTTTCCTTTTGAATTCTTTAGCTATTCAATTTGTGCAGCTTTCGTGTCCTGCTACCGTTGCCATATATGGCGGTTGCGGAGGAACAGCTCCTTTAAAGGTTGATTTCGGTGGCGGGAGGCGCAACGGCACATCCGTGCCGTTCCGCCCCTCTGGTCCAACTGAATAAATTAACTATAAATGATATTTATTGAATTCAGTTCAAAATTTGTAGTATCTAAAATACAGTTCGCAGCAGATCCCAAAGTATTTACTCACACCTAACAAATTGGCGGGAAAACCTATTGAGTATTGAATGAACGAATGCCAAAGCTTTCTGCTGTGCTATAAATTCTTTGATTTCAGATTTACACACCGACTCTCTGACGGTTTTGATCCGTATTCTTTCAGTCTATTTGAACTGCGGCATTTTTACGCCTCCGTCTGAAATTGCTCGCTTCTTGCGAGGTAAATATCGCACCACCTGCGCTGAATGTTCATATGCATGTCAGATTATATTGGTCACTTTTGTTCTCCATTACGATTTCTCTATCTATTCATTGACTGTTTGGTATTTTCTATTTCGTTATTGTTTTAGGGTTTTTGGAAATGAATTCTACCAATGGATCGGCGATTGGGGTTCCTTTAAGTGCACTGGATGCAGAAATTAGATCGTTTTTCGATTCAGCACCTCCTCTAAGAGATAGCGACGTAATCAGCAAGAAAATGAGGGAATTCGTTGAACTCAATTCTGTTGCATTAGGTAAGAATCATGCAATAGATTTGTACTGTTATCTTGATTTTGCACTGATATTTTGCTAATCTTTTTTGGCAGTTAATGGAAATGTAAGGAGGATTGTGTGTGTGACATCTGGTGGTACTACTGTTCCCTTGGAACAACGATGTGTTCGCTATATTGATAATTTCAGCTCAGGCCATAGAGGAGCTGCATCCACTGAGTAATTGCTAAAAAATTACCTTAAATAAGAATTTTCAATTAAATGCTTTAATCTACTTTTGGTTTGCTGAATTCATTTTTTGAATCATTGTATTGCAGATACTTTATCAAGGCCGGATATGCTGTAATTTTTCTGTATAGGAGGTGGTTATATATCCTATCTCTACCAGATTTATCTGTTTATTTCTATTTTCTAGCTATTGTTGAATATTTTACGAAAAAATTTAAGATGCACTGCAAAAAATGAATAAGAATGTTGTCACAAAAAATGGTTTCATGCCTTCTTGTACAGGGGAACTTGTCAGCCATACTGTCGATCCCTTCCTGAGGATCCGCTGCTTCAGTGTTTTGAGAGAACCAATGGCTTTCATATTCAAGGTATTTCGTACTGCAAATAACTTCGAGGATGAGCTGTCACAAGTGCTATATTTCTGGGTGACAACTCAGATGCTTGAATGTCTAGCTTAAATTTCTTGTGGTAGCATCATTGTATTCTTCCCTAAAGTTGAACCATGTTTTGTGGAGATAAGCCATTCATTATTGAGTATGTCATTTCTCTCTCATATTGAGGGTTGGTTTGGGAAGATCAATTGGAGTAGTTCTTTCTTCCAAGATACTTGTTGGAATTAACTAGTCAATTTGATCATAAGTAGATGGCTAAACAATTAATTTTTTCAATAAAATGTTTCAGTGCGGGACTCATGTTCTGAAGCAGTCAACAAAGCCATAAATGATCACCATGCTGTATGATCTTCTAAGAACTTATATGAAGCCTTCTACAACTTTTCTTTTTCATTTGGCTTTTGATTTTGTTTATTATGCTGTGCTGACAATTTAGATCAACCCTCTGAGTACTTGTTTATGTATTTAATGAAGGCTTTAGAAGGAGGTCAACTGTTAAAACTTCCGTTTACTACCATATTTGAATATCTTCAGGTAGCAATTAACAGTATCTTTTGTTTTTCTCATTGTTAACTGACTGTCGATGCATATCATTTTATTTCTCTCTTCGTGTAAAAGGAGAACTTGTTTGTTCGTTCTAAGTAGGGACGTATTATTTTACCATCACAGATGTTACAGTTAGTTGCAACAGCAATGAAGGATCTTGGGAGGTGTAGTATGTTTTATCTTGCTGCTGCAGTGTCCGACTTCTACGTCCCTTGGAACGAAATGGTACTAGTTAAGATGCTGTTTTTCATTCTTTTTCTCAAAAGCATTTTTTTTTGTTCTTGTTTGGTTTCTTTTGACTGTATTTGGTCCGAAGACTCACAAGGTTGCTTATTGATGAAATCATCTCTTTTTTGCGGTTAAATTCGTGGAAATTAAGTAAAAAAAAAAGAAAATAGCACTTCATGTAGGATTTATTTCAAAGAAATTAGACCAAGATAAATTGCAATGAAAACTGGAGGTTTACTCTCTGTCATGTATGTCGCCGTCATAAAGTGTATACTATTGTATATGAGCTGATTAAATCTTTAATGCATCATTAGGTGCCCCAATTTGTCCCCAAAAACTGATGCTTCTTGAACTTTCAAATTGACTTCCTAGCTACCACAACTTTTAAAAAGTGCACTGCTCTTGCCCCCGAGAACAACGTGGCAGCTTCTAATTGGAGAGAGAAAATCAGAAGAAATGACATTTTTGAAAAGTTAAACCAAACAAAAGTTGACACGTGATTCGGTGCACTTTTTGAAAAATAAGGGAGTTACGGGGTCATTTTCATAGTTATGGGGTAGGAAACTTGAGGCATTTCCTGATGTATTAGCCCTATTTAAAATAATCGGCTTCTATCAGAAAGCATTAATTTTAAAAACGTTGGTCATATATGCTTCTCATAAATCTCATGTTCAAAGGAAGATGAATTGGCTATCATCAATAGGCTTTAAGTAGCTTAAATCATGTTTAGGCAGAGCACAAGATTCAATCAGCTTCTGGCCCTCTTGACATGCGACTCGTGCAAGTGCCAAAGATGCTATCAGTGCTGAGGAAAGACTGGGCGCCCATGGCTTTCTGCATATCTTTCAAGGTTAGATATTTACAGTTTCATTCTTAATGTCTTACACGAGATAGATTTGATTTGGTCATTGCGTTCATTCTGCGTCAATTTGGATTCCAACGATAGATTGATTCACTATTACTTCTAATTCTGTATCCTTGCTGGAACCAACAGCTCGAGACAGATATAAAGATTCTCTTAGAGAAGGCTGATACAGCCCTTCGAAAGTACAATATGCATATGGTCGTCGCAAATGAACTTGTAACACGCAAAGAGGAGGTCACGGTTGTTACAGCTGATCAAAAGATTCATGTTCGCCGTGACAAGGCCCATCCTGCTTCTGATGTGGAAAAGCCTCTCATCGACCTTCTCGTGGAGAGCCATTCAACTTACATTAAGGATTCTGCCACCTAATCTTTTTCAGCCTACACAGATGAGCCAGTAACGAAACATCGTTTGCATTTCAATACGTTTTTGTTGTGTTTGTTTTACTTCATGTTACTAGTTGTGGAAACAAATAAATTCAACCATGTAATTTATCGAATCCTGTTCCATACTGATGAAATAAATGAATCGCTGTCTTTCTTGTTGTAGCTAGAATTCTAATATTTTATTATTTATTACTCGGAGTAATGCCTTTCCAGTAGACCTGGGCGTAGGTTGGGTCTTATCGGGCCTAGCTAAAAAACAAATAGCCCAAGCTTAACCCAAACCCATGAAAAAAATACATCGGGCTTGGACCGGTCCTTCAATAAATAATCAAAATCAAGCCCGGCCTGTGACTTAACTTTCAATTGTTTCAAATAAAAATACTTAATATTTATTACTAAAATATAATTGTAAAAAAATAATTGCAAATATATTTGTAGTATAAGTCACAAAATTGAGTTTAAATGTTAAACTTTAACAAAAATAATGGAAACTTTCAACCATATAATTTTTTTTACTTTGTATAAAATAAATATATATTTTTAATATAATAATTATTATTTCAGGCTGGACTTGGATTTTATTATTAAAACCAAGTCCAACATATAATTTACTCGAGCCGTTTCGGATTCAGGTCGGGTCTCCAATTACTTTGTCCAAGTCCATCCCATAAAGAACGGACATGGACGGATCCCATGGGCCCGCACCCAAGTCTACTTTCCAGTCAACCAAAAAAAATCACAGCAGCACCTCCTGTTCGTAGTTGGATTACAAGTTTGAGAGCCGGCCCGGCTGAAGCCTGAATATAGTCACCAGAACCTAAAATGAAATTACTCGTTCATTTCTTTGTCAAAGTGAATTATATGTACAATTTCCTTGTGTATGAATAAATAAGGTATGTATTTTTTTATACAATACATTATGATTTGTATGAGAAGTAAGCCAAGATATGCCTTTTCTAAGGAGCATCATCTTCATCCGTTTCCAGCTCAAGGCCTTCTGCAGCCAAAAGGTGACTGATAAGCTTTTTCTTCTCTTCCTCGGCTTTCTTTCGCACTAAATCTCTTTTCTTCAACACGAGTGTATGTCGCCTGAGGGTGTTGCTAAAATACTCCATTGATGCTTTTTTCTCCCTTGCCAAGATTCTTCTCTCCTCGTCAGGGTCGATCTATAATTTCAACAGATCACAAATTTATAAGATTTACAAATGCATTGGCTTCATAGCCGGTTTTATCAATAGTCAGAAACAATTCCTGATGATGTTGATGAATGTTGCCACTCGTTATACTACAGGTCATGAAATCGAATGTGGGTTTGTTGCTTCATTTATGTTGAATCCAATGATATTGGAATCGCAATGCAATCCTGATTATGATTTTACTTTGTTATCATTACAAAGAATACAGTAAATTCCCATTTTTATCACTTAGAAATCGACACACAAGGCCATTTGAAATAACTAGATTACAACAAAGAAACTAGTATGGCTAAAGCCATCGAAGAAACACAAGAAGCTCGGTGTACCTTTGATCGAGCAAGTCGGCGTGCACGGAGACTTATCTCGCGTTGCTGCTGTTCAGCCCAGGCTGCAATAGCCATATCGCCTCGTTGATCAAATGCTTTTCGTTTTTTAACCAGCCACTCCATCCATGCTTGCGATGCCTACATGAGAATAGAAGTATTAAATTTATACCTCTCTAACACATCTCATTGGATACACCAGAGATTATCAACAGATTAGGTTACAATAATTACTAGCATAATCAGATTGACCATTTTCGACTCATGAAAAATTTATTTATCTTTACTAGTCATCTCTTAGTTGTGTCAAGATTAACACTTTTTCTATGAAATTTCCTTTTTATAATTAATTAGAAGTAATTTGAAGGATTGGGTGGAAGAACAAAGAGAGGGATAGGTAATGTGGGTGAGCAACCAAGCAAAGACTTACCGAATTTCCTTAATATCCAAAGCTTACCTTCATGGGATTGACTCTGTGATCCATATCATACTGTCTCCGCTCTTCCACATCCATAAGCAACTCATAAGCAGCTTGAATCTTAATGAATCTAGCTTCAGCTGTTTCCCCTTCCTCAAGAGTCCCTCTACCGTTGTAAACTTCAAAATTGAAATATTGATGAGTTCAAAATGCAGTACAAGTTATTATGTAGGCGTGTCTAAAGAAGAACAAAAAAATTCAGGAATGACACTCTCAGCAACTCATCATGACAAACTGTTAGAAATATCAGGAAAAAAATAAAATTATACAACCTTGGACATTATTGCATCTGCAAGAATTTCTTAGTTTCTAACTCTTTCAATCTTCCAAGCTTCATCTTTTTTGTTTATACAATAGTATTAGATGTACCATCAAATGTTGTACAGAATTAAAGTAGTTGAAATGGGGAAAGTACAAGGTACCCTCCTATACAAATTCCGAAGTCAGACTATTGATTTCAAAATTTGGTCGGAATCTACTTCTTATCATTTCCTCTATTTAATGGCTTATAAACACTAATTATATGAGAGGTTTTGGTTTTATATATCCCTACTACATTAACCCTGCTATGAAAGATCAGAAGTAAAGTAATAACAATTGGCATATCAAGAAAAGGATAAATTATAGTGAAGACATACTAAGATCTGACAAAAACCTACAAACCTGAAATGCATAATCTAAATTCACAAAGCCATAGACGGTGTAACGATAATCTCACATAGGTAGCACGCAACTCTAACACCACGTAACCATTTCAGAAACCTAAAATCAAGTCATATTTGGCTTTTTCCGGTATTTGTTTCCTTTTTAATTTATAATTCTGTTCCCGTTTCCATGCTATTCCATTAGAAATTAAGACATGTTGATATCAAGATACGGCTTAAATTAAGGTTTATGGACAATCTTTACAATGTGGTACAGCATATAATGATATGCATAAGCTGGAATATTTTGATAAAGATGCAAAACTAACCATCTGGATGATAAAATTTGGCTAATTTTCTGTAAGCAACCTTGATCTGCTCCTCATCTGCATCTCTTTCTAACTCTGCAAATTAAATTATGGTTTTAATCAACAAAGCCAAAATTTTCTCAAGAATCATCTTATTTATAGCTCTGCTACAGCAAGTGCTACAAGTATTGAACGATATATTCGTGCTCGGAAATTTACTGCACAAAAATTGGAAACCTCGAGCGTTTGTCCTCTGTTTTATTAAACGGTTGAATGATACAACATATGAGAATAAAAATTAAATCAATACAGCAGTAGAATAAATTAGAGTAGATGAGATCAGATTACCAAGGGTATCATACGGAGATTTCTGATCTGTCCAATTGGAAGCTCTGGCGACAGTTCTTCTCTGGTTAACACGAAAGCAAGGCTCATTTCCACGAAGCCAAGGGGGGGCAAGGGAAGGAGAAGATAAAGGAAGCTTATAATCGGGGTTTCGAAATGAAACCCTAACTGAAGATCGAGCTTGGCGCCTGCAACACATGAAAGAAGTGAAGACCGTGTGCGGCCTACAAATTGTTCGCAAACTGCTCATTTCTCTTTGCTTCAATCTGGCTTTCGTTCCAAAAAGAGTGAAAATTAGGGTTTTCAAGTCGGCGTTTGTTTGATTGAAGGTTGAAGGCGTGAAGAAAGTGAATACTATTGGAGGAAGGTCTTTGAAAACGAACCACTGAAATTGAATCCAACTGAATGTTTCTTTTTTTCTTTTTACCGGGAATTTTGTGGCGGGTGTTGACGGTTAGTGCCTTCATTTTACCCGCCGCACCCATCAAATTAATATTTGGATGGACTGTCCGAAAACTTCAATTCTTTTCCATTCTATACATAATATTGTACTAAACCCTGATTTTTAAAAGCAATTCATTTCAATTAAATTCTTTTGAGATGGAAGAAAATTTCTGTATAAAATGAAAAATAATTATTCTGATAGTGGACTACAGTGTTCACAATACAAATTCATATCTATATCAAAGAATCCGATTTTCGTTACTAATTGTTAAAAAATGAAAACTAAATTTTGTTTAATGCAATGAAATTTTATGGCCAAATTGAGAAAAAAAACCAACATGCAGACGAAACAAGTGTACTTAAACATATTATTAAACATCTCATCATTATCTCGCATTGAATTAGTGTGTGTGTTTGCATGTTAAAGATCCAATGTTCCTATAATTCAGTGTGAATGAGTTTAAAAGCTAATATAAAAAATGTTGTGACCAAAGCATCAATGAGCTTCCAGCCACTAAGTGGAACAATAGATTTCCTCAACTTTCGGCCATTCTTATAAATATATATTAAAGTATTCAAATTAATTCTGATTCCACAAAATCAACATGTCTTCCAAGCTGAACTAAAAACTATACTGGTAACAATTTTACGCTGAATAAATCAAATAACGTTGTATGCAATAATAAAAAAAGCTAGAATCAGTTCTCCGTAGTAAAACAAATAAGAAATAAACTATAACCATAATTATCTGCAATTCAAATTTAATTATTATATAACTAAACTACTGTACAACATGCACTGATCTCCAACCGACTTACCTAATTTCTCTAAATGACACATAATTTCAGCTACTTTACACATCCCCCCCTAAAAAGCACAACAGTTGCTATATGAGTATATGTATGTGTTACATAATATAGCAAAATACACGTAGTGCCAATTCTATAGTAGTGAATCAACCTAGTATATAGCCATTTTAGCTCTGGTTGACGGCTCCTATATATTTTTGTAGTTTAAGCAGGCTCTCGTGGGCGAGCAGCCCATAGCGAACTCAATGCACGAAGTCGATGGAAGTATTCTCCAAGGGCAAGTAATCCTCGAGCTGCCTGACGCGTTGTTAGAAACCGAGACAAGTGCTGCAAAGTTTGTTGCCTAAGGTGATCCGCCTATAAAGAAATCGGGAAAAAAGGAGCAAAAAGTTATAACTAACGTTAAAGATTATGAAAGATACTAACTTTCCATACTAGAACATTTTGTATAACAAAATTTAGCAACTAGCGATTGTTACTTGATTGACGAAGCCCTCGAGTGCTTCTAACTTCTCTATAGAAGCAATCATATGAACCCTGTAGGTTTCGGTAGTCATTTGATCGGCGGCCATGCTTTGAGCGAGGGTTTGCTGGAGTTTATCGACTCCTTGGGAGAGAGCATCTTCAGCTTGCTGGCACGAATGCCGAAGGTTACATATATCCATGAGTTGCTGATCCGTCAAAGGCTCGAGGTATGACATGAGAGCCTGCATTGTAACATCATAAATTCCCGACTTTTAGTCAAAACATCTTCCAAGGACGGTTCTGTCATTTCAAGGGCTCTAGGTGAAATGAAAAATAAGGATCTCAAAGATAAATTACATTTTTTTTTATGTAAAATTGAAATATATTCTAATAAAAAAAGTACAATTTTAATTTCTTTTGTTTTCTAATTAATAAAATAACCCATTTACATATACTAATTCATTAATTTTTTCAGAGTTTATATATACACTAGATACGAGGTAAAAAAAATTGGGCTCCATTGATCGTGGGTTGTGGGCTGTCACACTCTATACCGGGACCGACCTTGGCATTTTCCAGTTAACGGTATGGAAAAGTGATCAAAGACTTACATTTAGAAGCTCGGAAGGGCGGAATCCACCGATCCATTGGAAAAACCGTTCTACCGATGTCCGCCATTTGCCAGAAATCAAGTAGAAGACATCGGCCTTGGCAGCATCGGTTTTCATACGAAAAAGATTGTTATAGTGATTCAGTCCGTTGTCTACTAGTATCCGAAGTTCTACATCCGTAATATGAGCTTGCAAAGCACTCCTAAGTTCGGAAATATGCTTATGCTGCTCTTCGAGCCAGTGTCCATATTCCATTTCAAACGTCGCAATTCCTTCAAATCATTAGAAAACAGAAAATTCAAGCAGCCCATCGATGGCAAACATGAGAAATTCGGTTCGAGACTAAAATGTTTCGAAAACGAGATGACAAACCTGCATTTGTGGATCCCGGGAACCCAAAATGACCCGAAACTGAAGTACTACTTACGTATAAACCCTGAAAAAAAAAGACATGAACTTGACCTATTAGATAGCTAGCACACTTCGATGCAATTGCGCATTGTGCAAAGAGGACAAAGAGAAAGCGATAAAAGAAAAAAACATAAGATTTTTTTTTTATTTGACCTGTTGCCTTGCTCTTTCAAGTTCTTGCTCCAACTGTGCCAACTTCAAACGGCTAGTTTCTAATTGTTGCACATAAGCCTAACAAGTAAGAAAAAAAAATCGAAATGTCAAGTTCGGCGACATAATGTTACATTTTGCAAGAAAAATGTATTAATTTACCTTTTTCCGCATTCTACTTTTGCGAGCAGCTTCACGATTTTGCGCCAAACGCCGCTGTGTCTGAGGAATTCAGAAAACAAACATTGAAAAACACAAGAACAACTAAACAGAGAATTACGGGTAACCGTAACCTTATCGGATTTCTTATTATTATTCCCTTCTTGGTCACTTCTAGATCGCTCCGTTGATTCCTGAGAAACATACTCAATCTAGCCAAAAAAAAAAAACAGAAAAGTAAACTCGGCTAGCCTAACAATCGAACAACAACAACCAAGAGCTCGGGGCGGGCTATTATAAACCTTGTTGTTTTGGTCAGCATCAATTGTTGGCGAACCGATATATAGGCTGCCATCTTCCCGAAAGGTGTCGCCCCAAGAACCCATCTGGTGGAACGGCTCGTAAATGTCCATGCCTCTAACTGCAGAAACCTGAGTTGAACAAGTGCCCATCTTCTTAACTACTAGCCACAGAAAAAAAAAAGAAAAGAAAAAAAAGAAAAAGAGAATGCAGAGCAGAATGAACAATTGACAAAAAGAAGTTACATAAACGTGGTAGTTTTGGAATGTCATAAAATGAACGTAACGCAAATCTGCATCTGGTTAGAAAATTGATTGCTGATGATAAATATCATTTGATAACCTATAGCAACACTTTGATATTGTCAGTTGCATATCTCTATTCAGAATTAAGAAATTTGAGGAATTAAGGACAAACTAATAAAAAAGTTCTCAGATATTAATTGCTTTAAATTTGAAATCCTTCAATTCAGCTACACAAAATTTACAAAAACCTCTTTCAAAACCCAACAACAAAACATCAAATACATTATAATTTAAAAAGAAAGAATTCAATTCAATCCAATCCAAGAACATAAGATTAAGCAACAAGAGTCAGCACATACATACATACCTCTGGTTATTCTTGGCCTAAATTGGAGCCAAAAAATGATAAATTTCACATCTTTTGCACTTCCCGATACAGTAATTGTTTTATTAGCAGGAAAGCCAGAATTGGTTCTTGATTAACAACCAAAAAAAAAAAATACTCAAGTTGTTATTGTCCAAAGAAACCTGAAATCCCCACTGAACACAAAGGTTCAGTCTTTAATACTAGTTGGTTTTCGAAAGAATCATCACCACCATCCATTCATTTATCCCTAAATCCAACCCGTCCATTCATCTTTGGGGAAACAAACAAGACCCAAAAAGTAATAAACATAGAATCAAAATTAATCAAAGAATGAATTGAAAAAAAATTAAATAAAGCATTTCTTTCTCTTCCTACAAATGCTACAGTCAACCCGCTAATGTGAAATACGCACCTTTCATCACTTTAACCTGCGCACCCCTGCCTAATACACTAATATAGAAATATGCCATCTTTTACGAAACTTAGGGGGACTGGATTACGTTATATCTCGGCGGCGTGGGCTCGCCGACGGGGAGTTAGCCACGTGGTGAGTGGTCCCTTGTTCTGGGAGCCACGTGGCCGGAGTACTTAAGTGTTTAATAATAAGGTAAGTGTATTCGGTGTACTAGTTTAATTATAAAATGATTGTAATTTATTGATATTTTAATGCTACGGATAATTATTATTATTATTATTATTATTATTATTATTGTATTTAAATATTATTATACTTTATTTATCTTTTTTTCCTGAAATTATATGTAATTTATCAAATACTAAAAAGTAAGAATAGTAGGTACAAAGACCGTACAAATTAATAAACATAAAGAATTTGTAGTGTTAACTATCATTTGATGTATTAGACATATAATATGTTTAATACCATACTATTCATTAAGAATAATATATTTGAAACTAATACTTGCTTCATGTATGAATTAGATATGGTTTATGATGATTTTATTTTTAACAATATCTTCGATATTTTTTATTATTAACACAACTGAATCAATCATCACAAAACCCATTTAACGGTTTTTATATGACAAAGTAAATTGTGTCTTTTTAAAACAAAATCGTTATAAAATTTCTTATAAGTTTAAAATGATAACTTGCCAGGTAATTATTATAGATGGTTAATTGAAATAATACGGTAAATTGAATTTATTTTAAATTTAAACGAACTAAATGAAATATGATTGAAATTCAAAATAATCACGACTACTTAATTTACGTAATCGTTACAAACTCATTCATTGTGCCAATTGTTTCACCCCTCTTGGTATTTAATAGAAGAATTATTTTTTGAGTTTTTTTATATCACCCCTAATAAAATATTAATTTGGACCTTCAATAATGAAAATATTTTCCTCAAATTATATAGCTTATTTAATTTATCAAAAATCAGTTATAAAATTAACTTATTAAACATTCAATTATTGCGAAATCCAAATTACATCACATCACATCAACTCAACTCAATGTATAACACTTGCCAATTCTAACCAGTATAATTATGGATAGGAACAAAAACAGCCAATCATTGAATACAGCTTTATGTTTTCAACTATTATTTGTAAAAAAAGCTTCTTTTTTAATCTCTAATATTGTTGCCCCTACATGAGTTACAAGGACAGCAATGAGCATAGCAAAATCCCAATTTGCATTAAGTAAATTCATTCATTCTCTACAATTTTAATGCCAATGAAATAAAAATTCGAGTCTCGTAAATTAATAATTGATCCATATTTTTTAATTACTAAATATGTTAATTAGAGTTACATCTTAAAAATAATTAGTACCGATTATTTGTGTCAAGCATATATTTTTTTTTTTTACCTTTCTAATGTCGAATATTAAATTTAAGTATCTGATCATAATTGATTTTATCATTTTGAGGATAGAAAAAGTTACTAAAAACATCAAAATATCAATAATAACAAATAACGACCACAACAAATAATAAAATTTAGATAATGTGTATTTATAAATACTTAATTTATAAAAATGTACACATAATAATTGAAATTTTTTTCACTCCTATGCATGTGGGGAAATCCTTTGCATTGGGGGGATCGTATATAAGTCATATAATTTATGCATGCCAGCATAAATAAATAAATCATTAAGCATATATATAATAATTTATGCCAGCATATATAATTAAGCAAGAGAAGTGCTGAATCATCTTAGCAATAATTTTGTATAAAGAAAAGGGAACAAACAAAAATGACAGAAATACAATAAAAAAAATTAAAAAGAATAGAAATAAATTGAATTTGCAATTAGTGGATTTTCTTAATGGATGAGCATTTTGCCATTCTATAGCTATGAAATCTTTTTATACATGATTGCCACCCCCAATGCCACCAACTTTAATTTCAATATTATTTAATATGATAAAATAGGTCACGATTTTCAGATAAAATATTTACGACATTACTTGTCTCGACTGTATATAGTGTGCACTTCTTTTCAAATACTTTTACCTTTTTTATCATTATAATTTTTATCTATGGCAAATTGGTTAATTTTTAAATTAAGGCGTCCACCTCTGAATCTCTATCGATAAATCAAATCTATAAAAATTCCCTTTTTTTCTTTGTTTCAGTTGATCGACTTATTATATATTAATCGAGATTTACATAAGGAACGTAGATAATGACATGATGTTGCAATTTTGATGAAGGTTTAATTATTGATTACAACTTCTTGCGGAACGCCGTGCATTCGAGCCGCATGACATGGAAACAAAATCAAATTTTATCTATATAAAGTAAGCACATTAATTTGTGCAAGTATAAAAAAGCAATATAAATAATTATTATAAGTTTAAGACAAGATGAGTTCAAAACTTCTAAGTTGATACCAATTATTGATTGCATATTGTCATGTCATAATATTTTGTAAAAAATTTTAGGCATTTTTGTCAATTTTTTTTTTGTTGATTATCGCATTTAAACTTATAACTTTACATTTTATGAATTTTTCAAGAGATGATGATCACTTATCACAAAACAAAACCTAGTGATTATCATGTAATAATATTGATAGCATGCTATTAATTATACTAATTAACTTGTCATCTTTTAAATGATTTGGAACTACTTAATATAGTCCTACATCGTTGTAAAATATCTAAAGAAAAACAACTCTCTACACTCAATATATGCCACGTCCATGGCGTATTTAACATAAAAAAAGAGCTCTTTGTATTCAATACTTTCATATTTCAACACATCAACATTTGTACTAAAAAGTTTAAAGAACTCAAATTCGATTTTGATGACACCTCTGTAATTTTATATTAATATCTACACAATTATTTTTCAAACTATATAGTATTTGAGCATTATATATGATTCAGTTGCTAATAATTAACTTTAGTTTGTAAAAAATAGGTTTTTTGAAATCTAGGCAGAATATGAAGACCTAAAGCTATATGTACACAAGTCATTGGTTCTTTAAAAAATAGGTAGTTATCATATATAATTATTTATTTAAAAAAGAAGTTGAAGTATTATGTTTTACTATATTCAGTAAAATGCTAGCTGATATAGTTAACTTAAATGTGATATCTTTTCTTAAATTAGTTGGAATTAGGCCCATTAAATAATAGATCATGTAATCCAAAAAGTTAAATCCTTTTAAGCCAACAATATCTTTCTTAGGACAACAAAACCAAAGTGAAAATCTGCCTAATTAATTGAACCATGCTCTTGTTGAGTTTTTATCAATTTTAAATTCCCACTTCCAACAAATAAACTCTAACTAGCTAGTTGAGCAAAAGAAAATATATTGCTTATTATTTTACTTATAAGTTTCCTTATCTTTACGAGATTCCATACCGATTTAAGTACAATAATCTATAAATTAATACTCTTTAAATTAATAACATCTTTAAAATAATATAATTTTTTATCTCGGCATGGATCACTTAAAAAAATGAGCAATATCAATAAATTAATAATTTTTTTTAAATTCCTTCATAATTTTAGGATCCCAATAATATCATAAATGAATTATTCACCATATATATATATATATTAAAATTTTGTAAAACACGGTTGTCTACTTCTTATCAAAGTTTAAATCTTTTTGAAGCGCATCTCTAATATTCCTTATTTCATCAATCATTTCTGCTATTGTGACATCTTTTAGATGAGAAGGCGTTGTCTTGTATGATTTTGTTTTATCTTTGTTTATATACAATATAGTGCATGCTATCAGTATATTATACTGAATAGTTTCTGTGTAAATACATTGAATCAAATTAAATTTTGTACAATGAATCTTATTGGCATACTTTGAAATTGTATATAATATTCATTGATTTTAACATAGTACAAGAAATAGTGCAATTCACCGTATTTGAATTTATATAAATAAAATTCAATTTTGTTTGATATCTAAAATTCTTTATACATTAATAATTATTATCGATAAATTAATATCTCTAAATTAATAGAATCCTTTGATTCCAAGTATAATAATTTATAGAGGTTTTATTGTATACGAATCTTTGCAAGAAAATCGACTTCTGTTTTTTTCCTAATATATGTACATATTGTTCAACTGTAATCAGAAAATTAAACATGATATAAGTACAAAATGGGTCAGTAATGTACTCATAAAAAGCTCGTAAGGTCGTGGGAAAAGTTATGATTTAATTCCATATTTTCTATTGTATGTAAAATCAAAATCAACAAGACTTAAAGTCACCACTACACAAATTAGGTCACATAAGGGAGTCCACTACTTTTGCTTTATTTATTAATAATGCTTCGCAGATGAGACATTTGAATTCTTTATTTTCACACTCTTTTTTTATGTAATTTTTTCATATATATTAATGAGATGGTTGATTAATGATCTTAATCAAATGACAATGGGTTGATTCTTTTTAAATGAACAATTTCATATTCATACTTGTAGTATCTTACATACTAATATTAGATTCGGTTCGAGAAGGATTCTTAGTATGTCGATTGTATTAGTTAAAATCTTTGACACTTTAAAAATCAACATTATAACAAACAACAATGCAACAACTAAATCATACCGACCCTAAATACCATATCATTTATAATTAGGAGATGGGATCAAAAGTTTTAAAAAAAACTCGGATTTAACAAGTAATTCTCTAAAATTAAACCATTTATTTAAAAAAATATACGATTCTTTCAACAAGGAACTTAAAATAGTAATTAATTTGTCACCATCAAATCTCCCAACAAATGATAACTTAATATATGATAACATGAATCTACCTTTCATTAAAATATAAATAAATAAAAAGGTGTTTAATTTGTTCGGGGCAATCAATCCTCACATCTTCTCCTTTTCTCTTTTTTCTTTGTGTTTTCGTCTTTTTCTAGCAACTCTTAATAAATGCTCCATCCGTCCACTAATTATGAAAGTTCAACAAATTAAAAGGGGTAGAAATGAAAAACTTAGAGAAAAAACATATTGAAAATACAAAATGATAATAAAAAAGAGATATTAAAATCGTTCTAAAATGACAATATTTAATAGAGGGGGAGTAATTTTTTCATGCTTCTCCTAAAGCTTTAAACATTAGTGAGCAAAAGTGCTACATAACACGGATAATGACAATTAACTTTATAATATCAAATATTACATATATCCTTCATTAAGGGATAATTTTTTAAGCCATATATAAAATACTCAAAAAGTGTGAGCTTTCCAGAAGGTTGTTTCATTACATGTAAATTGTTTTATTTTAATGTAAGGGATCGTTCAACGTCGCTGCTATAATTGTTGGTAGTTGTGTATTGTTGCCGTTGGTGCTAAATTTTTATTTAAAAAAAAGTCTAAAGTAATTGTGATAAATAAGGAATTTGAGATTTAATCCCCAGCCTGAATTCTGGAAAAGCTTATTCAGCTTTCCTCATACACTTGCTTATAGGATAAGCTGAAAGCATGCAGAGAAAAATACCAACACATATCATCATTTTTGCCTCAATTTCAGTTGATGTATTACTGTTATCTAATTGGTTATTGAATTGATCAAGTAGAGGAACTTTCTTAGCTAGACAAGGAAAAGATTGTAGCCTTTTCTTGTCTCGGTAATAATCATAAAACTAGAAACGACATTGCAACACATGCTTCGTTCACGAGGGATTGTTCAATTTCTTATAATAATAATAATAATTAAGAAAAGATAGAAGTAGTTTTGTGGGGAAATTTTAGTATTTCTGTGATACCAAATGACACGAGTTTAAATTAGACGGAAATGGTGAAATTTGTTTATTAATATAAGTACAATTGCACACATTTTTTTAAAATATAACGTTTTGAATAATTATCTGAAGTGTGATGTAATCTTAATCTTGTGGGAATTTCATTAAGTAATAAATACAGTTTAAAAATTGTTTCTAAACCACTAAGATTGATGAAAGAGATGTAAGTTTTAATAAAATGGGAACTGAAACCCAAAATTGTATGGAATCCATAAATACTGTTATAGTCATAAAAGAATGTAAGAACACAGAACACAAAGGCATATGAACAAGATATAATGTAAGATTGATTCTTTATGTCTTTAAATTTGGGAATTAATTCATATGTAGTGAATTAGCAAAGTACAAATATCATAATCTATGCTAAATTTGGTGGTCCAAGAGAAACATAAATTATTAGCCATTGGAATTGCTTTATTACCTTATTAGTGCTCCGGGCCCCCTCAAAGTCTAAAGTTCAATACCCACTTATGATCTCTATTGGTTTGGGTGTCAATTTTTCAACAAATAGAAGGAATATTCTCACGTGCTACGTGCGTGACTTCTTTGGCTTCTTCTCATAAAAAAATTATTTTACAATTAACAATTTTTTAAACGAAAACTAATTATTGCTTGAAGTATTCCGGTAGGACTTAGGTGAATAATGACTTCTCATTCTGAATAGCAATAATAAAAAAGACAGAGACACTTTCAATGCTTAATTTTGTTTGTTAAGAGCTTTGATTGGCATTAGATGACTATTTCGAACTTAAAATTGAACCAAGCATGTTAATGGAAAATTAATGTTTATGTCCAAACTAGAGACGTTTAGATTGACAGGTTATATCTTTCAGCAATAAATGATATTAGCACTTAAATTTTTTGCATCCTTAGTTTAATGCGCTACAATCGTAAACAACCAAATCGACTTCGAGTTACACTAATAGTTAAATCTGACGATCACAGATTTTTTATGAGTTAAGCTAAACTTGAACATGTTAAGTTTGTAATTAGAAAATATGAATCAGTTTAAACTTTGAGGTAGAGTAATTTCACACAATAAAAAAGGATAATTGGCTAAAAACATCTCTTTAATGATAAAGATGAACAGCAAAGAAGCACTTTTGTACAGAAGAGAAAAACAGAAGAAAGAAAAGGATGTGGAGAGATTAATCAAAAGAGCATTTTGAAAGTCATTTGGGCCTAAAGTTAAGAGATACTATAAGGTCACCAGCCCCATCCAAATAGTAATACAAAGGTCACTTTCTTAATATAATATAGGCCATAACTTATGAGAGTTTAGTTAGTCCACTTAAAAGCAATCACTGCACCCATCAATTTTTAAAAGGACACTGCCTGAAAAATAATATTTATTTTGTTTTACATACATTTATTCTTGTAAAACTTATCCTTAATTAAAATATTTATTTTATAACAATATTGAATTTGGAATGGATTCAGTAAAAATGGTATTGTCATTTTAGAACACGGACAGTCAATACAAATATAGATATT